>JAGVVM010007283.1:0-26903 GCA_019149425.1 Psidium friedrichsthalianum
TCGTAAGCCTCTCTCTCTACTCTCTCTCTCTCTCTCTCTTCCACGAGTGATCGCTTAATATTTGATTCTAGACCTATGACATTCACTTCTAAGATGTAAGTAACCTGTTCTTCTGAGCCTTGATCTTGCAGCTCCCGAGTATCATGTGGCTGGTCAACAAGAAGCCTAGAAAGTTCAGCATCAACTGGTTCGTCTACTGGTTAATCAAATCTTCATCTAATCTCTCTTGAAAATCGTCAATTCTGTTGTTAAATGCAATTTCAAGGCATGAATGACAGACTCAATCACACTTTGTTTTCCTCTTATTTCTTTATTTGCCTTTCAGGCCTCCAAAATAATCGGAGTGCTCATCATGATGGCGTCAACCATCGGCGGATTGCGGAACATCATCTCCGACAACCCCACATTATCGTTTCTACACCTAAGGGACTTGATTAGGGTTTAATCGATCTCTTCCGATTTGTAGGCAAGACTTGTCGTCTGTCCAGAAATTGTGATTGCTCGTTTATGTCTTGCTAATTTGATCAAGACATCATAAAAGAATTGAATCTCACGAAAGAGATCTTCTGCCTCACGACTTGCCCTGCAAATAGACCGAATGTTATTCAAGATTGTCTAGATTGACCTTTCTATTTCTCCATTTTGTTTAATTTGAATCTTGTGACCAACCCTTCCTAACATTTTGTAAATCCGATATTCCCCAAACTTTCACAATACTCAACGTTCATATATAAATTCGGCGTCTGCTAAATGGAAGAATCTTATCAATGTCCATGAAATTGAGAAATCATAAATCAAATTGCCGAATCTGAAAAATTGGATGCTATCATATATTTTTGTATCAGCTAAGTTCAATGATGGTTCATTAATGTCCATTGATTTAGACTCCTGCCCCCTTCCCAACCACAAACAAGATCAAGAGGAGCCCGAAAGCCCCAAACCAAGAACGAAAACCTTCTTTCAATGTACTTATTTCTGTCATTGGCCATTCTATCTAGTTAACCTTTTTGTCTCTCGAGACTCGATCGGTCATTCTGCTTCACACAAGTGCGCTTCGCTCGGCCACATGATGAACATGTTTTGCGCTAACTGCTTTAAAATTTCGCAAGCAACAGCGAAATGTACTTTTAACTTTTGCTTACATGTAAATAAACATAGCTGCAATTTTTCTTCTTGAGTGCGGTACTCTTGGGAAAGTTGATTACCCGACGTCTCATCCCCCATTACCACCACAAGAGGAAACTGCCTGTACCAATAACAACACGAGGACACGAAACATTATTTCATACATTGATTTCACGTCGGACGATGATGTACAACAGACCAATTATATTACGATGGGATATGCATTGTAATAATCTTTGCATCTAATTTGAAACTTCTCTTTTTTTTCCCCTTTTATTCGCCGGCTTATCAATATGTTTTTTTCATTCTTCACGCAATCTGACTATAGGTAAAAGCAGCTTCTCTATGATAAAGCTTTCGACCGCTTCAAATTATTGAAGGGGCCATCTTTTCATATCCGACATAAACCAATGTTCAATAACAATTGCGTCGAGAATTATGCTCGCTGCCAAATTTCTTCCTTCATAAATCGAAACCTCATAAGATGGTTATGTAGGCTTTGAAATATGTTCCCCTTCGTTAATAGGTCGAATCTACAATCGAAAGCAACATGGACTGAACACAACTCGTATGCAAGGTCTTGACCGGTCGTCATATGCTTCCACTTGAATTTAAAGTACATAAATTGATTTAGCACATTGGTTGAAATCTGCGTAGCTTTCACGAGTCTCGAGCGTTCTCCAATTCAATCGCGACACCACAAGACGGAGATTTCTTTTATGACGACGACTTTCATTTTAGATGAAGTTGGGGCATGCGAAGTATCTAAAAAAATAATTCTGTAAATAAGATATGACAGACAAGAAAAAGCGAACGATAAGATGGGAATAGATTTCTGCTATCAAATTCCTACCTAATCTCTCCCATAAGAATGACAATTGACAACGATTGTTATGAACAACAAACCCTAATGATCAATATCCTAGAACAGACCTCTTCAAATTGGCCAAGAGCCAACCCCGGAAAAGAAAGGACGTCTATGTAATGAAGAATCTCTTCCTCACCTACATATTGTCAAATAATAACAACCATAGTAATCACAACAATAATGATTCAAATAGTCCAGTTGGGATGCTGGTATCACCCAATCTCTCACTTAATACGTATATTTATATCAGAGAGATGAGAAAAGACATTGTTTTGGAGGCATCGAGGTCAAGGATTTTCCATAGAGAGGCTTTAACTTCGTGGGAAAGCTAAAGATTGGAAGCATCCCACCTCCCACTTACTAGAAGAAAGTGAAAGGAATGTATCGTTCGTGGCTGCTGCCTGCTATACCTCAGTGATATACATGTCTACCGTTGGATATCAATACACGGGATAAATATTACTGTACCACCGAACGTGGCAGCACAATGATAAAAAAAATTTCACGAATATCACTCATGAAATGACAAGTTCAAGTCATGTCGTAAGTGTACTTATGATCGGCTTGTATTGGACAATCGTTATCTCAAGTAGAGTGACTTTCTTGATTTCTAACAAGCAAAGAGTGCTGCCATAATAGACTCCTACATCTATAAATGAACCAAGTATTTATGTCTCGTATCGAATGCTTCTTACTAGGTGTGAAATCATTTCTCGTAACGGCCAGAATAGTTGTATGGATCACCCCTCCACATCTTGTAAACCCATAAAAGGAACAACTCCATCATACCCTAGTACATTTGAATCTGTGGTCAAGTGCCGAATTTGCCGTTCTCGAGTCATAAATTCGAGTCACGTCATCAGCAAACTTCAAACACCGTTCTTATTCGACAAGGTAAGAGCATGAAACACACATACACATGAGGGTTTGTCGATAGGCCATTCGCATCTATTTTGAAAGGTACAAACAACCATACTTGTATTTTCAGCCAGAGGTTTTTCGTTTCTTATAATTTCCTTGACATATAAAGTGACGGCATCTTAATGGTTTCCTGAAAGGTTCATCTACTACCATCTTGCTGTAAACCGTAAGCATTCTTGATCTACCTTTCTTCAAATGATTAAGCTTATCGTTTTGATCATCCACCATGACATTAAAAATAATCACAAGGGATGCAAAATACATTTTAGCAAAAATGAATCGCATAAAGTTCGCTTTATGAGAATGGCAAGAGAAATGATATTCACAATTACAACGAAGTGAGAAACGTGTGTCGGGTTCCAAAAGGACAAAATTCAGTAGAGAAATACCAAAAATGGACTTGACAAAATTTATATAGAGTTAGTCAATCTGAAGTCTCTACATGATCCATAACTACGATGAATTAGTCCATCGCAGTTATTGATAGTCACTTTGAGGAAATTTCTTGGAGATCCTGCCAACAAAGCCCGTAGTCTATATAAATTTCATGCTTTTTTTCTTTAAAAAAATGACTTTGGCTCTGTTTATTTTATTAAAAATAACGGTCAAAATTTTTTTTCTAAATTTTTTTTACGTTTGGTTCCCAGAAAATAAACTAGTTAAGAAAGACATTTTCTATCAATAGAAAAAATACTTTCAAAATTTGAAAAAACTGATTTTCTCTATTCAAAAAGAGAAAATTATTTTCCCACGTTCTAGGTATCATTCTCTCTCCATCTCCATGCCGTTCGCTCCCACCTTCGGCTTCTCCGCCTCCGCCCCGTGAAATGCAGCTGCCTCACCAATCTCTTACCCGTGTTACTCTCTGCTGCCCCCACGGAGCTCCCTCCCGCATTTGCTACCTCTTTGAAGATGGCTCCCTCGCCTTGCCTTCTCTTCATCTTCGCTCTCCGCCCTCGGGCGACCTTGGGAACCCTCGATTCTCGTGAGGAAATTGCAGTTCTCCTCCAAGTCGCTGGCGAACCACAGAATCCTCGGCAGTAGTCCGCACACATGCTGACGCCACCTACCGCGAGGACACGGTCACCAGAGGCAGGCGAGTCTGGAGGCGAGGGCAGCTCGGCGGCGAGGTCGGGTGAGCGAGTGCTGCGGGCTAAGTCAGGCCAGATTCGGATGAGGTGTGGGAGGGTGATGTTGGAGACAAAGGAAAAAGGGAAAAAAAATGAAAATATATAATTAGAAAAATTCGAATTTATTGGTAGTTTTTTCAAGAAAATCAAACAAAAATATTTTTTATTTTATTTTTAGGTTTCGGCCAAATATCGAAAAATATTGTCATTATCTCAGAAAATAACTTTCTAAAAAATATTTTTCGGAGACAACACATATTTCGCGAAACAACGATGCATTTGTAAAGGGAAAAAAAACTATTTCCGTGCGTCGAAAAAGCATCTCCAGTGAAAAGAATACCAATTTTCTCCCACTTCATCCGGCTACCGGTGAAGTTTCACCGAGACACTATTTGGTCCAGTACTCCAATTAACAAACACGACGTACAGAATGCTGCAAAAATATATTATTAAAGGGGCAAATTGCGACAAAAAGTAAATTAATCCGATGGTTATAAACTATTGGACATCTTTCAACCAATCGTTATCAAACCTTGCTATAAACTTGTATCATGTTTCAAACACCCGGCGTTAATTATCTCAATAAGACGCAAGGTAGTGGAGAGTTACTATGGTAAAATGCAGAACTCTGAGATTAGTGAAATTGTGGCAGTTTGTAAAGTTTTAAAGTGCTAAGAATCACTCATCCTGGTCGGACAAAATGAAGTAATTAACGTATCGTTAACTTAAGAGTGCGCACACCCAATGCGTCCAACGGCAACCACGGAGGGTATTTTGTAAATCGCATGGTCACAATGCCTTCTAGATGACGGGGAGTGGCATTATGCTCAACACTAATAGAATATACTAAGGAATATAAATCGCCTCAAATTGGATTATAGGCCAGTTATGTTCTACCGAATGACCAATAAAAGTGCTTTTTCAGCCATCCGAGAGAGCCTAAAAAGCTAGATCTTTCGTCTTGAAATAGCTTTGAAATCGCCATGGCAATCATAGGCAACAATAGACAGCCTCGCTACGCTCATTGAGTGAGATACAGAGAATTTGATTGCAGCATCAGTAATTAACTCAACGCTTCCTCCCCGTGGTGGAACCTAGGCAAGAGGGGGGCTTTCTTGTGGAGAGGTACTTAAACGAGTGCTTTTGAGAGCACGGGGCACGTGTCCCCAATGGCTTCATGGCTCCCCCACTTCATCTTTGCTTGCATTGTATCCCAACTCAAATCATGATGATGCCCGTGATCGTCCTGCTTTCCTGTGTCGGACGAGACCCATTTGAAATGGGTCAATCGCCGGTCAAGAAACAAGGGTGAAAAAGAAAATGTAACCCACAAGGGTCATGGCATCATAGTACACCTACCCATCTTTACAAATTTCCCCACTACTAAATCAAATCAAAACCCTCACTCTCTTTTCACTTTCTCTTTCTGCCACTTGTTCTTTCTTTATCCAACTCAGTCACAGAGAGAGAGAGAGAGAGAGAGAGAGAGAGAGAGAGAGGGGACTCGTCTCTTTCAACTCCCTCGAGACCAGACGATGCCATCAAAGACCCTCTTTTTGGGAAACCTCTTTCTTGACTTGGAGCTGGCGATGCCAACAGAGGCAAGACAGGTGAGCGAGTCAAAGAGAAGAAATTATCCACAGGACAGGCAAAGCCCGCTCTCGCAGAATGTAACACCATCACTCTCTCTCTTTGAAGCCCCCCACCCTTCTCCATTGAAGAGAGCTTCCCTCTCTCCCTCTCTCTCTCTCTCTCTTTCTTCCCATCATTTTCATTTTCTTTAGCTCCCGTCAAGAATGGCGTGATTTACATCAATAATCGCCCCCCATACCCATGCCCGCCCCCATTTATAATCCCATAGAGCTCCATCACCTTCTCTCTCCATCCAAAACATGGCGAACCCCACTTCTCTCTCTTGCCTTCTCTTCACTCTCCTCTCCTTTTCTACTGCATTGGCGAGCTCTCGCACCTTCTCCACGACCACCACCACCACCGTCCTTGACGTCAGTGCTTCTGTCCATAAAGCCTCAACGTCCTCTCCCTCGACCCTCAAACGATCCCGCTTCGCCAACACGAAGAAGCTGAGCCCTCGTCCTCTTCTTCCTTCACGCTGCAGCTGCATTCACGGGCTTCGCTTCGGAAACCTTCGCAGAGGGACTACAGGTCCTTGACATTGGCCCGGCTAGCGCGCGACTCGGCCCGAGTCAAGTCCCTCGCGGCTCGCTTAGATCTGGCCGTCAATGGCATTGCGAGATCAGATCTGAAGCCCCACGACGTGAGCACGGAGAGAGAAATCGGAGCCCAAGGTTTCGAGAGTCCGGTGGTGTCCGGGACGAGCCAAGGGAGCGGCGAGTACTTCTCGCGGCTCGGCGTCGGCGACCCACCGAGCCAGGTCTACATGGTCATCGACACCGGAGCGATGTCAACTGGGTGCAGTGCGCCCCCTGCGCCGCCTGCTACCAGCAAGCCGACCCCATCTTTGAGCCGGCTTCCTCGGCTTCGTTCTCCCCTCTCTCCTGCGACGCCCGACAATGCAGGTAGGACCCTTAACCTGTGCCACGTCATCGTATTCTCGTCGAATGAAATTGATCGTGCAGATATTATTTTATCGTTTAACTCGTGCCGTGTTGCGCTCGCAGATCGCTCGACATCTCCGAGTGCCGCAACGGAAGCTGCCTTTACGAGGTCTCCTACGGCGACGGCTCCTACACCGTTGGCGACTTCGCGACGGAGACCATCACCCTCGGCTCCACTCAGCTCAGGGACGTGGCCATCGGCTGCGGCCACAACAATGAGGGGCTGTTCGTCGGCGCCGCCGGCCTGCTCGGTCTCGGCGGCGGCTCGCTGTCGCTTCCGTCCCAGCTCAACGCATCCTCCTTCTCCTACTGCCTCGTGGACCGCGACTCCGACTCGGCCTCGACCCTCGAGTTCGGGTCGCCCCTGCCGCCCAACTCCGTCACGGCGCCGCTGATCCGGAACCCCCATCTCGACACCTTCCTCTACCTGGGCCTGACCGGGATCAGCGTCGGCGGCGAGCCGTTGCAGCTCCCCGAGACGGCCTTCCAGCTCGACCGCGACGGCAGCGGCGGGATCATCGTCGACTCGGGCACGGCAATCACGCGCCTGCGGGCGGAGGTGTACGAGGCGATGCGCGGCGCGTTCGCAAGGGGCACGCGGGGGCTGCCGGCGGCAGAGGGCTTCGCGCTGTTCGACACTTGCTACGACCTGTCGTCTAAGGGAAGCGTGGAGGTGCCGGCGGTGGCGCTGCGGTTCGGGGACGGGAAGGAATGGGCGTTGCCGGCGAAGAACTACATGATACCGGTGGACTCGAACGGCACGTTTCTGCTTCGCGTTCGCGCCTACGTCGTCGGAGCTGTCGATACTGGGGAACGTGCAGCAGCAGGGGACACGTGTGGGTTTCGACCTGAGGAGCTCGCAGATAGGGTTCGTGCCCAATAAATGCTGAGCGGCCCGTTATGGGTTTTTTGGCGTCTGCTGAATTGGCGGTTATGCCCCTGGACAAGTCCACGTGGCATAAGCCATGAGCGGGGGGGTCAATGTTTTACTGGTTAGACTAAAGACAAGGGCGAAGAAAGGGCAACAATAGACCCACAAAATGTCTGCTCATCTGGGTTTTATTTAATTGCTTGCACAGTAATTATATCCAGAAATTTGCAATGTTTCCTACATTTAATTATGGGTTTTTCCTTCAATTATTCCATTCAATATCGTATGACTCTAAATCATTGAGATATAAGCACAATAAAAATAAAAAGCGATTGCAAGTGGGATTGCTTGGAAGATTGATGGCTCGTTTACCATTAGGCCGACTATTTCAATGACGAATCATCTTCCTCGTAATAATGCTATCGAGTTTATACTGTTGTATTTGGTTAAATTAATGCTTCCATGATGCGATACATGTACTTATCAGAAATAAGACTTAAGGAGTGGCACACGATAATTAATTTTGAATTCATTTGAGAACAATTTACATGCAGTTGTTTGATTGTTCAAGGTGAAACAACATTTAACGATATATAAGCCTCGAAAATTTGTCGCTAGAATCAAACTGTTAATCTTGGCTTTGAAATTGGCATAAAAGGAACGACAGTGAGAGTTGAATTCCCAACGTTGCTCAAACATTGGATGTAAAGGAACAATGAAGATTCACTCACCTCCTCTAGCATGAAAAGAAAAAGCAACGACAAAAACTATAGAGTAAAATGATAATAATAATTAAAAAAAAAAACACCTGTCGCAAAATGAAAAACGAATGAAAATTTGTGGACCAAGGCAACATCTCCCACCCCACCCACTCATTTGAGATATACTAGAAAATGGGCCTATTTTTCTTGACCGAACTCACACGCTACAGGATAAAAGCCCCAAAAGACTTGTTGGATCAGAAGCCTCTCAAAGCCTCAAACACTGCCGGCTCTTCGAACTCAAGCCACCCAAGACAATCAAAGCTCTTGAAATCGAAATAATATGGTAAGATTTCCATGCATAATATTTCGGATTAATGCCATGAAAAACTTCAAACTGATACATCTCTAATAAATTTACTCTAAACTATTCTTTTGACCATCAATAACCCAAATCAGTACATTTGTGATAAATTTACCCCAAACAATTTCTTTGGCAAAAAAAAAAATCTCAAATCGGCACACCTGTGATAAATTATTCCAGATTATTTTTTTGACCACCAAAAATCTTAAAATGATACACATGTGATAAAATTTACCCGAATTAAATTTTTTTGACGACCAAAAAATCATAAACTAGTACACATGTGATAAATTTACCATTCATTAGTTCTTGTTAAATCAAGTTAATACCACCCAAGCTAATATATATGTGGCAAACAGATGATAAAAATCTCAAACTGGTACACCTATTAACTGCCCCATGTCATACAACTCAACAATTTGATGGTAAAATTTGACGAAAATTAATTGAGAGAAAATTTGTTGCATATATAATAGTTTCGGGTAAAATCGTCACGTGTGTATTAATTTGAGATTTTTGGTGTCAAAAAATAATTTTGGATAAATTTGTCACATGTGTACTAGTTTGAAATTTTTGTGGTAAAAAAAATCGTTTTAGTTAAATTTTTCATAAGTGTATCAGTTTGGGATTTTTCGTAATATTATCTCTAATATTTTAAAATAGACATAATACTTTTCTTTTTGGCTAGAAATGAACTTTCTTACAATAAATAGAAATGGGACTGAACTTGTTCGATTCGAACTGTGTGTCACTCTGCCTACACCATAACTCCTCCCCTCGATTGAGCTATGGTCGTCGGCAATCTCCGATGGTCTTAACCGCTATGCCGACTTCTCGTTCAGATCCCACCAACTGACATTAATTGGGATAGGATAGCGATAGTGAATGCAGATGGGAAATAGGGGGAAAATGCGAACCTGTTCCTGGTAATTCCTTCGCTTTTTTTCGTGTTTTTTTTCTCCCCCCGTGAGAGTCGTGAAGCAAGAGGCAAAGCTCCACCTAACGCCGCTCATGCATTTGTCCTCATGCACGTGAGAAAAAAAAAAAAAGAAGCCCCCCAAACCTTGATTTTGCTTCTCATTCATTGTGAGAATTCGCTCAAATTAAGTCGCATTAAAGTTATTTTCCTAAAAGAAAGAAAGGAGGAATTTTATCCCATTTTGATCCACTTCTAAAGGTGGGGAAAAGGCGAACAATTTGTGATACGACCCCGTTTATGCGACACGCGAATAAAATGTGATTAAGCATTGTCTAATGCTTCGTTTATTTCGTAAAAAATAAATGATTTAAGAATAATTTTCCTAAAAATAGCCGCTTGCATAAAAAAAAATTAATTAATCGATGGATAATCTTTTTAATATCGATGATAATTTATTTCTAAATATTTTCGAAAATGATGAAATATTTTTCTATTTGACTATCATAAGCTATACAAGTACCACCTTTAGGTTAATCATTTTCAAAATCATTTTTCTTTTTTTCGAAATAAATGGAGTCGAAATCAATAAGCATTATCCACAATTTCGGATGGGTCAAATCGTGGAGTCAAAGTCAATGGAGCCGGCATCATGCGTGGGTAAGGGGCAATAACGTGGGCCAAGAAGTTTTATTCTTGATTATACACCCGATTTTTAAGTTGAAGTCGTGACGTCGAAGACCCAAGAAAATAAGGAAAAATGGCCGTTTGTTCCGTGGAACTTTCCTTGGGAAATTAATGCATTGGCTTAAAACCATACGGCAACGCAATTTCCTAGCAATGAAAACGATTGTCTCATTGGTTCATGTCCCTTGACTTTGACTTCAAAAGAGAGGCTTGATCTCTTTGAGGAAGAATATTCCATTACGATTATCTTCCCTTGAAGCAACTTATTTTAGTAAAATTAACGATCCTTTCTCCATGTATTACTTGGTCATTTAGATTATGATTCTTCCTTCTTCTTTTTGGCACACTTGGACTGTATAAGGTTTTACACATACGGCTTTATACGCTATTGATTAGAGGGAGTGGGTAGTCACAATCCTCAAATCGAAGGCGGACGAGACCATTTATGTAAAATTTCCTTACATTAAGGGTGCATAAGTCTATGTTTCTGTCTTTCTTTCTTTCTTTCTATTTTGGAGGCCATGATTATTCCACTTGGGAGCAAATGTTTCGGAATTTGCTCAAAAGCATGTGACCCTACGCGAAAAATAACATGAACAAGATGTTGACGACATTTATGCCCATGTTTTGTTTTGCTTAAAGAGGAATTATTTGAAAAATATCTTCTCAGAAATAACCGCTCTTATCGTTTAAACTAATTTAGTGGATGAAAAAATATTTTCCTCATTTATTGCAACTTACATGCACACATTTCGTAGATGATAAAAATATACTTTGTCCCTTCATTTTTTGTAAGCGATACAAACGATCATTTTTAGGAAAATATTTTATCGATGGTTGATTTATCGCCAAGTGAACGAAGCCTCAAATGAACAGCTGTAGACATATTTTGAGGGTGGAGTGTTTGCTTCTCATCTTGATGGGGGGTCCGAAGGTTCAAACTTTTCAATCTTTAAAACAGGAGATTATGCACAAGTTTCTAAATTTTTCGAGATTATTAGAAGCGCTGCAAACTAAGCAATGCTTAAGGTAGGGAAGTCCTAAAGACCAACTTCACGGGAAAAATCCAACCTTTGAAAGCTGAAAATTCTCTGTATTTTTCCTGTTCAATTTGCACTATAAGTAATTAGAATTGTACGGGCAACCCCAGGGAGTTCTTCATAGGGAATGCTCATTCGCCTTCTTTGTTAGGTGCACAACGCCACTTTCACCAATCCATACCGCAAAGTCTAATTCATCCCTCTCCGAGTTAATGAATTTACCAACTTCATTTGCCATTTCGCCCGCGGAAATTAAAGATATTTGCATCCGCCGCCTGCATCTTTGCCGTAATTGGCGACGATCACGGCTTTTGCAACGCTTGCGATAGGGATAGGCTCATTGAGGTATTGACGGCTTCTCCTCAAACAAGAGTTAAACAGCGGATGTCATTGAATTGCAATTTCTCCTGACTTTTGCAATTTTGTTTTCGGTAAGTTCAATTAAGGGCCGCCCTTTTTTTTTTCCTTGGAGAAAGAAATTAAATAAAAGTATGGTCTAACTCTTCAAAACACATGCGAGCGACTAAGAGTGATCGGCGATTATTTTTGCACGGAAATACTTTATTCGCACTCAGACTGAGCCCCGGTAGTAATACTACCGTAGTATGCAGGGAGCAAGATAGTAGGAAATAATATTTTTTATTTTCCTAATTATTTGACACAAAAATAGAAAAAAAAAAAAACATATCTTCAACAGCTCTATCCGATGAAATTAAGAAGAAAACAACTTCAATTACGAATCTGTTGTCGTCTCTTTAGCCGTTGAGTTTCAGTTTCTCCTCTCTCTCTCCCTCTCTCTCTCTCTCTCTCTCTCTCTCTCTCTCTCCATTTCCTGTCAACCTTAATGAATTGGTCGTCGATTTGAGTCTACCTAAAACCCTAATAATTTCTAATTTGTAATCCATCTTTGACCTTCCTCGCTCCTTCTTCACCTTCTCCCTCCCTCTCTCTCTCTCCCTCTCTCTCTTTATACTATTCCATTTCGAACTTGAACCTATACCGGAACACCTTGACTTCCGCGGAGCACAAAATGCCGATCCCCAGTTGATCTGAGGTTGAGGATGAGCGATTCGCAGAGTTCGTCTTCCCTGAGTTGGGCTCCATCGTCGCTGCCGACGAGGTAAGTTCAGTTGAGTTCAGTTCCGCCCAATCACCAATCGCCACTGTTGCGGCCCTCTCGATTTGGATCCTGAAGCAATCTTTTTCTAATTGATTGTAGTGACTCGAACTTAGTGGTTTTATTTGTCTGCTTTAAAAGTAAAAGTATTGCAGAGTCGTTAGTTGCTGTCCGGAGACTAGAATTGGTAGATCGCTTTGATGAAGCCCGCCAGTTTGCTGCGCCAAATGCGGCGGTTGGTTATCCTTGCGAAATCCGTCATCTCTCAATTGGTGTTTTTTTTAGTTGTTGTGCGTTCTTTTCTTACTTTATGACTTAGTAAAAGTGAGGACAGGGTATTTGTGGATTTTCTGCAAAATGTTAGGTTTCAGATCTTTTCAGCCTGCGTTGCTTCCCTTCTAACTGGTTGTTGATTCCTCCTAGTTGATCGAGACGTTCACCATACCAATTTCCTATTTTATCCCTGCCCGACTATGTTAGGCTGATGTTTGGTCTTACCGTTTCTTTTGGCCCTCCCTTTCTTATTGGTCCCTGGATTGAATCGGAGCTTAGTCTAAATCGGTGTAAAATGATTCGGGCATCTAACTATTTGTTTGCCCTTTCCACTGCAGAATGTTGGGAGGAGTGGAAGAAGCTATGATTCCAGTCATACACTTGCTTCTCCGCCCTCAAGGCGCTGGAGGGATGTTTTTTGGTTGGCAATATTTTTGATCCACTTGCTTGGTTTCGGTCTTCTCCTCGGAGTTCTCGGACTTAACAGGTTTGAGAAATCGAACAGACTAAATCTTGACAAGTTAACCAGCGTGCCATCTGATAGTGATACCGGATTGACGGAGGAGTACTGGCCGTTATATGCCGTTGCTGGTGGTGCAGGAACTCTTCTTCGGATGGATGTGGTTGTTGTTTCTGGGTTCTCAAGCTAACCACATGATGAAAGTGTCGGTGCATATATTGACTACTTATCTTGCCGTGATTAGTGTGATGTGCTTCTGGGGTGAGCACTTTTTATGTGGTGTTGCTTTCGCAGTTGGAGCTGCACTGCAGTTTTTGTATGTGATATCTGTTATAGACAGGTAGAGATTGCATTTCATTGTGAATTTTCATGTTTGATTGGAGTAGATGACTTGATTAAATTAGATTATTGCATTGTGAAGGATGACAGAAATGAAGGTTCTAAAAGCTCAACCCTGTACTAGCATTTGTTGTTCCAATGATTTGGATTTCTTGAATCATGCATGCCTCTTATTTTAAAATACAGTAATGAGTACTTGGGATAGGAATATTAACTGACTTTACACTTGAATGGACTTTGATATCTGATTTTCTTTCTTAAACGAACCCATGTGGTATCCCTAACAGACGAACTTTGTCCTTCGACATTGATAGTGAGCAATAGGGAGAGGATCATGTGGACTTCAGTTGGTGAGAAGTGTACATGTTCAAGTTAGACCTAATATGGGGGGAGGGGGAGAGGGATTCCTTGTTTGAGCAGAATATAAAGTTTATGTTAAAGTCTCCTTCATGTTTTTCATGTGCATGTAGAATTGCCGCCATCTAAATGCTTCTAGAATTACCAATTCTTAGTCTTTCACTCACTTTATGTTGCAGACTTCCATTTACCATGTTGGTGCTTCAGAAGGCTGTCAAGATGGTATGGAGTCTGCCTGAAGTTACGAGAATAGCATATTTGTTTATGCTGGTTATTCTTTTATGGATGGTAATATGGTCCTTTGGAGCAGCTGGTGTCATTGCATCAGCATGGATGATGGTAAACGCTGGTGGCTTCTTTTGGTGAGCTGGCAAGTTTTGCTCTTTATTTGTCTAAACAAACTTGGGATATAATATACAATCAAAGAATGAGTAGAGCTGACGGGATGAAGTTGATGACTTCTGTAACGAATTATTATTTGCATGCAGGTACTCTCTATAAGCTTATTTTGGACAGGTGCAGTTCTTTGCAATACCGTGCATGTAATTGTGTCTGGCTTGGTGTTTCTGGTTCTCATCCATGGAGGTCGACGATCATTGTCAATGCCACAAAACTCATTATTGAATACACTTCGATATGCTGTGACTACATCTTTTGGAAGCATATGTTACGGATCCCTATTTACTGCTGCAATACGGACATTGCGTTGGGAGGTATGCATGTTTGGCTTATATTTCCTTCTAGATACTTAGCAATTTAGCTCTAGTTGGCATGTCACTGGATTTTCAAATTTGGCAACATTAATTCATTCTTCCTGCTTAATACATCGGCCAGATCAGGGGATTCGGTCGAAGATTGGCAACAATGAATGTCTACTTTGCTGTGTAGATTTTCTCTTCAACCTCGTGGAGACACTTGTACGCTTTTTCAACAAGTATGCTTATGTACAGGTACCTTTTCTGTTCTTGGTAGTCAGCTTTCCTTTTTTTTTTTTTTTTGGAAAACCAATTAGCTTAAATCTTTAGGTAAATTAGTCTAAGTTTCAGGTATCAGCTATACCATTTATTTTTTCGCATTTTGGTGAGTGTTTCTGTTGTATGGTTTTACAATACCTTTGACAGTTGAGCTAGTGTTGTCTACTACCCTTGATTGCTAGTGCTAGTTGTAGTGGCATTATGGGAGGACATTTATGGCTGCCTCATTTGGTCCTTGATGAACAGTTCTGTTGGGAAAGCATTTTTATAATTTTGGAATATTAGAATATGACGAGTGATGAAAAAACATTGTTTGAAAGTGGTAGGTGTCTGGTTATTTGAACAAAAAGCATATGCAGTTGACTAAAATCAGAGAAGTTTCACTGGTGCGAATATACACCGACTGGTGGTTACAACTAAAAACTTGAGAGTGCACAGGCATACAACATGGACAGATGGAAATGATTTTGGTGCTCAAGTGTATGGAAGGAAGAAAAAGTGAGAAGCAAAAGATATGGCCGGTTGGCCCTGATTGGTATTTAAGCATGCAATAAATATGGAGTTGATGGGGGATTGAGAAAATTTTACATGCATACTGCTTCCATTACAATCTGATGAATTTTGAGAATATCTGGTAATCGATGTTTGATCCGTAAAAAGTGAGATCTTATCAACAATTAAGTTGTCAGCTTCCAGATGGTACAATCTAGGAAAGCCTGATAATCCTATATCTGCAGGTATCATGTATGAGCAAAACAAAGTCAGTGTACATACTTAAAACAGTATAACCCTGTTCGAATTATAAAATTCACTGCGGACATTCATTGCACTTGTAAGGACAACGAATCATTTTACCTGGATTGATTCTAGTTGTACGGAAGGAATAGAGGGACTAGGAATGATATGAATGAAAGAGTACTATATATGGTCAGCTTACAAAGAAACAGGAATAACGAGAAAAGGGTCTCATTTCCGATGCTGATATTGGCTGTGATATATCTCTTCCTTTTGAGGTGGTAGTCATAAATATTCTATTTGCTCAGCTGTAATAGTATGATGTATACAAGAAGCTTTCGTTCAATGTTCTGTTAGTTATAATGACATTGTTCCACACTTGCATATGATCAGATGCAAGTTGGAAAAGAAATTGATTTTCCTCAAATTGCTGGCATTTGCAAGTTATTTGCTCCTTATATTCTAGCCTTGTTACACTACTGTGAATGTTGCATAGCTGAAGCTTGCAGCATAAGTTCTTTGCTTTTCTCCATATTGAATCATTCGATATTTTTTTTGGTTAAGTTGTCCTTTTTCTTTCAACATTGAGCATTTTCAATGGCATTATGATATATCATTGCATGACAATCCTTTAACTTTTCATCAGATTGCAGTTTATGGTAAAAGCTTTAACCATTCTGCAAGAGATGCATGGGAATATTTCAGTCCACTGGGGTTGAAGCACTTATTGCATATGATTGCTCTGGCGCTGTTTTGTTGATGGGCACCATCTTGGGAGGGCTTGTAACTGGAACTTGCGCTGGTGTTTGGGCTTGGTTTAAGTCTCATGATAGAGTTGTTATGGTTGGCTCCACTTCAATGTTGATGGGTATGGTTTTGGTAAGTCTTCTCTCTCTCTCTCTCTGTCTCTCTCTCTCTCTCTCTCTGTGGCCACATATCTACAATCTTTGTCATTTTAGAGTGGTGACAATTTACTAGTCGACAGTATAACGGAATAGCATTTTGACGAAGCTGATTTTGCCTGCTTAGTACTAAGGTTCATGGATTTCTTTTTAGCACCTTTCTGTCCCAAATGCACAGTATATGCCATTACGGTACCGTATAGCATGTATGCTGACAATTGATTGCTTTGAATATGGGCCAGTCTGAAATGAAATATCGCACTAAAAGAACAGCTTCTTGTCGTCATTGACATATGCCCTGACTTTGGGACTTCCTGGCATCCCTGTTTATTGTGCTATGACTACTAGATTCGTCTTTTCTCACGGCTTAGATAATCTATTTCAGGTTGGAGTAGCAATGGCTGTGGTGGAAAGTGCTGTTACATCTATCTACATTTGCTTTGCAGAAGATCCCCAATTGATTCATAGATGGGACGCTGAGTTCTTCAACCAGTTATCGGAGATGCTACATCAGCGTCTTCAACATAGGAGTGCGAGAGCGACAGAAGTTTTGACACACAATAGGTTCGATGGTCGGATACAAAATACATTTACCGTGAGAGAGAGTTGACAGTGAGAAGGAAGCAGTTAATTATCTTAATAAGCTATCTATGAGAAAAAGAATTAGGTTCTTTGGGTTGTGTATATCGTGTCTATCACTCATTCTAGCTAGATTAGTTTTTCGCGGCAAGGCTGGTATTGCGGTGTAACTGTGGATAAATAGCTATTTCTTCTTTTGCCAATTGATATCACAAGTGACTGTTAATTCTTCTTCTGTCAATTAATGGTACGCACGACTTTGTTAATACTTCTTTTGTCAATTGATATACATTGACATGACCATGCATTAGTTGTCCGAAGCAGTTCGGGTGGTTCACGTAGTTTGGCCTGTCATGCGCCCATCCAAAATTTCTTTTCTTGAAATCATGGGATGGTTAGTATTACCACATCAGATTGTCGTGTCAAATTGGAAAAGCGGTTTTAATTGATCGGATGGACTCAATTGGTAAAAATATAAAAAGAGAGAATGAGGCATCAAATTAACCGCCACCATTTACATAGGTTATTAAATTAGCATTAGGCTGTGCCATGTGGAAAAGATAAGCCTAAGCTGAGGCGACCAACCTCACTAATTTAATCTAATTCAAAAGGGCATAAATAGATTATTATTATTATGTACGCTGTTGTTTGAAACAAACATTTACAAAAAAAAAAAAATCATATCGTATATCAGACGTTATGAAAAATGATTTCTAAACTATCACTTGTACATCTTCTGCACCACTTGCTTGTACATTAATTCCTGCGGTTGTTCGGCCTTCCTGTAAGCATGCACCAACTTAACATCAGCACTTTAAGACATGATCAATAGATTCATATGTCGTATACCGGAAACCAAAACAAAAACAACAAGAAAAAAAAAATCAGGGTGATTCTCGAATTAGCAATCCAAGAACTCACCGAAGTTGTGTCTTCTTCTCTTCTGAACCAACTGAGGAATGAACACACCAGTCCCGCCAACGTTCCCACTGCTCCACAAATTCAAAAGCCAAGCTGGGACCGACCTGGAATCATGATTTTCCATTGGCCCAAGTTAGAAGCAGCCTGGTATCTTATATTGCTCGGAGAGCCGATCGCCTGGAGGAATTGTTTTTGGTCCTGATGGCAAACATCATCGTCCTCGCCGTCGTCCACCATTAGCAGGATGATCTGCTTCTCGAGCTCAGCATAGTGGACGTCATCGCCGTCACCGCCGACCGCCGAGATGGGGTTCGGTTTGTACGTACATGGCAAGCTTATGGAAGATTAAGGATCGATGTGGTAATTGGGATCGCGGTGGTTTTTTTTTCCCCCCTGTTCTCTCCTTGACAAAAAAAGATTTTGGGTCTAGGAATTATATAGGGAGGAGATGATCAAGAGGAGGAAGAAGATGGTCAGCTTGCGGTCCAACCTGACCCAAATGGAAACAAGTTCATGGAATGAGAGAATATGTCGATTTTTGTAGGCTAGTGCATGTTTTAATTCTTAAATTATTGCTTGTTGGGTTGGTTGCTTGTTGACTCCACTTTGAACAGGTACACATCTCCAACCAAAAAAAAAGTTATTACCATCAAAAATCCTAGACTAGTGTACCTATGACAAATTTATCCCAAACTATTTTTTTGACCACAAAAAAAACCCAAACTAACTGTACTTGTAATAAATTACCCTCCGTTAATTTTCTTAAATTTAACGTCAAATTAGTGAGTTGAATAACATATGACAGTTAACGGGTATACCAGTTTAGAATTTTTACCCTCTATTTGTCACGGGTGTATCAATTTGGAGTTTTACGTGGTGTTAATTCAATTTAACAAGGGTATATCTGTCACGGGTATAATAGTTTGGGATTTTTCATGATAAAAAAAATTCGTTTATGGTAAATTTGTCACAGATATATCAGTTTAGGATTTTTAGTGGTAAAAAAAAAATAATTTAAGATAAATTTGTTACAGGTGTACAGTTTTGAATTTTTTATGGTCAAAAAAATAGCTTGGGATAAATTTGTCATAGGTGTATTAATTTAAAATTTTTTGCAGTATTAAAAAACCCCCCCCCCCCCCCCCCAAAAAAAGGGTACACATCCTTATGGAATCTAAAGTTTCGATTGGCCATGCTTTCTAATTTTAAGATTAAGATACTTGATTAAATGCATGTACATGAAAAAAAGCTTATTATTTTATTTAGGCACAGAAGTTTCACTAAACGTGGACCAAGAATTCCAGATGAAGTTAAAAGAAAATTAAATGGCCTGACCTTTGACTCGGATCCTATCTATACGTTATGCAGCAGAATTGAAGTATTCTCGAACCAGTTCAGGAGCCTGAGACATTATTAGGAGGTTCAATGCTCGATTACTCTTCGAAGAAATTTCAACTGCATTGGTCAACGCAGACGAGTCATGCGAACCTGTGAGCATCCGACATGTTTTTCGAACCTGGACCTGAATTCTTTTATTTTTCTTTTACGAAGGACATCCGGGTTAGTTTTTATATTCCTAGTTCGAATGAAACAAACCCACTTTCGTTAAGTAGCAGGACTAGAAAGACAACAACTATTAGAGGCTAATAGTTTTTGTAATCCAATCGGCGCAATAAATCGTAGATTAATGAACAAGAATGAGTCTAAAATCCACAAGTTTTATCCAAGTAAATCAATTCCACACATCAGAAATTTTTTTTTATCGTTCTATCTCTAACTCTTATCTCTCCGACTTTTGCTCGGCCTTTTGTAGAACGCGAGAGTTGACTCCCGTACCATGATATTAGCGTCCCTATCCCTCCAATCTCTTTATCAATAAGGCGGCATACCTATTGGCACATAGCACGAGTTGAACATGAGAACTTTCGGTCCGGGTGTTGGAGGACCGGATTAGCGCAACCGAAAAAGCTCGTTCAAAGCTTCATGCCTTGGGGCCAACTACCGAACATTGTCTGAGGCTGTTTCGACACATTTCCGACCATCTTTGCCTGCCACCACATCGTTTCTCGCTCATTTGATGTTCGATCAGGCGCCTCGATTTTGATTTTTCTTTTTATGGCTTTATTAGGGAATTTAGAGAATAACTTATTATTATTTTTTTACGTTTCCTGTTTATAAAGTTTTTGAATGAATATTTTTATGTTGTGATATTTCGAGCTGGTCTGGGCTTTTTCATGCCTAAGCATTTTAGACCCTCTTCAACACCTCAAATTTTTTGCCCTATATTCAATGAGTTGCGTATGTCCGGCATTTGAGGAAAGTTTTTTTCGAAAAATGCAAAGACTTTAGGTTAAAGAGTTTTTTTTTTTTCGAAAGACAAATAATATTTGATAAACTTGTAATTATAAAGTTCTTTGGTAATCAACTTCAACTTATTTATTGTTAGGAAAAAACTAAACTTGTAAATGATTTAGTGTATATATCAATATAAATACGTAAAAAAAAAAAATCTACTTGCAATCGCCAGACGATGATCGTCGCTAGCGAGCCAGGTCTGTCGCTATGCACACCTCAAGTGACCCCGATGACTGTTTGGAGTCACCAAGCGAGCAACAGGTCTGGCATTGAGAAGGGCTTCAAGATGAGGATGCACAACCTCAAGTGACCGGATGAGTGGCTGTTTGGTAGTCACCTAAGGTATGCAACCTTAGTTAGATCCCTCATTGAGTAAGAGTAATGCGGTTTCCAGATTAGTCCAGATCCTACCTTTAACCTACCACATCATAACCTAAAAATCAAGAATAAATATAAAAAAATAATTATCTAATTTTTGAAAGCACGTAACATGAAACCTAAGCATACACTGAAGTCCTAAAATCTACGAAATGTCAATAAATTTCTAGGGTACCTAAATCAAAAGAAACAACATAATAACTTCATAATAACTTTAAATTAAAATTACAATTGAAAATCGAATAATTATTAGAAAAAATCATCACATATTTCAACTCGTAAAAAAAATAAAATAAAAAACTTTTTTTTCATTTTTTAGTTAATAAAGAATAAAAATGAATATATATCACAACAAAAATCCGATCACATTTGTCATTCTTGGTCATGTTCTTTGGTTACCTATTCCTTGTTCGATTCTTACATCAAGAATTAAAGGTATGAACCACATTCAAATAAATTGGTAAATAATTGGAAAGAAATTCAATGGCATTCGATCCGATGAAACCTTGGCCCATGCTCACTTATCGCTGAGGCTCATAATCCAAGAAAGTAATTCGTCTCTAAATTCCATGCGACCATTGGCCTAAATTTGGCAAAAGAAACAACATAATCGGTGGCTTCATAGATAACTTTAAATTAATCAAATTACAATTGATTATAAGTTATAATAATTATTAGAAATATCACACTATATTTCAATTCGTAAACTTCTATTTACTGGTGATAATATCCTCATTAATACAATCTAAAAAAACTCATCCAATCGACAACCACCAAGAAATATGTTCATAATGTGGCTCCACAACCACTTCAAGATTAGGCCACTATCCTCTCCCGATTTAGATTTAGGTTTAGATCTAGAATTTTTATTATCCCGAACTAATCTAGATATAGATCTAGGAGATCCTTACAGATATTGATTTGTAGTCTTTCAATATTTTAATGTTGGTGTTACTGCTTGGAAAATAGTAAGGGACGTCGAACCTAGAGATACATCACAAGCCATTGTAAATGGTGCGAGAGATCTCGAGGTGTGTTTTATCATTAAATTTGGTAATTGATCGCCGTCATTTACGATAACAATCTATTCTTAACAAATGAGAGTGTTCTTTGTTATTTACTTTTTGAAATTTACTTTATTCTGTATTATTTGGGATTTTTTATGTTTGAAAGTCTTATTTGCAACTCTCATTCTACTTAGTGAATAAAATCTTTTTTCACGACCAAAAAAAAATCTTCAGCAATACTGCAAATCCTGTCTTGACCTAACATGCATGCTTGCTGTTAACAAATAAATTAAAAAAAAAATCAAGTCCGTCAACCCAGGCTTTCCATGGGCTCCAATGAGAGCTGGGCGAGAAGTCGGTAACTGAAGGCTAGCCAACTCGTCCTAATGACCGTGTTGGGGCCTTGCTTGGACGCATTGCGACTAGCCACCGAAATATTCTTCAACCTGGCTCTATCTATGACCGTCACATCCACATTAGGCATGCGACAAATCTGTTTCTCCCTAACCCTGGTTCGAGTTCGATGAAATTGAAAGTGTACGAAAAAGGAAATGTCACGACCAAGGGAATGTTTGCAGATAAAGATAGCTGCTCATTTGCAGGTGCAATCACATCGAACGTCTTGTTGCCAACTGTCTATTATCACGACCGCGACTGGGACCATGGATGCAAGCAGTTAGAAGGGAGGGAAAAAACATTTGAAAAGCCCTAAATCCATGACTTGGTATCAAGTTAAATTTTAAATATTTTAATTAAATTAATTTTGTTTTGAATTTTTGGTATTAGTATCAATTCATCTCTAAATTACCTTTTACCTGAACCACTAATGTGAACGTTAGGGCCATTCAAGATTACTGACCAAGCATGATGATAACAATTTTTTTAAATAATTTTTAGTATTTTTCCTATTTTTCTTTCTTTTTTCTTTTTGTCTGGTGGCACGCAAGCCTCTCCTCGCCAGAAATGGTCGAGGGCCGGATCCTAGCCAAAGGAAGGCTTTGCCCTTGTTGGCCATTGGCTAGCCAGGAAAGGGAAAAAAGGAGAAAAAAATAAAATTTTTCAAAAACATGCACGTCAGCACTAACTGTGTCCCATAAACTGCTAGTGTCCACATCAGTATTTTTCAGGATCCAAATTGTATCAACATAAAAAAAAAAAGTTTAGTACTAAATTGATCCAATTAAGATATATAAGATTAATTGATATCCTGTATAGTTTTATAATTTTTTGTTTTGTAATTTTCCTGTAGGAGTTGTCTGATGTGGAAAGGAGGAGGAAAAAGGGGGGAAAGAAATAAAGGAAAGGGTAAAAAAAATTGCAAATACCTTGGTCTGCTGTAAATGCTTAGTCATCCTTTTTAGAAAGAAACAAGAAGAAGAATATTTAACGGTAACTTCACATTTTCGCAAAATATATATCCAGTACTCGATAAGGCCTCCCCGGTATCATTCATCGTCCCAATACTTGGGGCGAAAAACGAATGATTGAATGGTCCAATAATCACATACTCCATCATCACCTTGGTGACAAGATGAACACCATGCATGAATCTGAAAAAAGCTGCGGTGAGCTATGAAAGACCAAACCTTTGACCCCATTTTTACCACCCCAACTGAAGACCATTCACGAGCAACTTCCGGGTCCCTCCTCCCGAAAACGTGGATGAAGGGCCTAGGTCTCTGCACAATCCCCGATGTCTGAGTTGATTTTTCCTTTCAAATTGTATGGGATTGCCCTGTTCCAAGTCCGCACAAAAGCTCTAAAATGGAAGGAAAACATCAGGAATCTCTCTCTCTCTCTCTCTCTCTCTCTCTCTCCTGGACTTTCATAATTCACAGTACTTTTTCCAACAGTCCCGTTGAAAGATGTGATTGGAAGCAACCTATGTTCCGCACTATGGCACTGTTTTATTCCCGCAAAGGTCAACAATGTCCATGCCACATATTATGCTAAAGAGAATCTGAAGATTATATTTGCGACAACAATCTTCTTCCGACCCAATTAAGGTTCCGTAACAACTCGTCTCATACCATATGGGAGAGCAAGGTACCGCCAGTCAGGGTAAGGGATCGTGGCCTCGAGTTTTGTTTTTGAGCGTTAGACGTTGAATTCGGGCGGGAGGTCTACGCTCCAAGCCAAGTGTTCGACCACTCAACGACGCCAGATTCATATGAGGATATCGATTGCCTTTGTCCCTTTTTGGAAATTTCCCGCGCGTGTGATGATGACGTCGAGGAAGAATGCCTCGCTTTAGGCATTTGGGGCGCAGCAGATTTTGTCGGCAATACCACTCCCTTGGTGGCAAAACGGCTTTTGAATACGTACAACGCCTCGTTTAATTCATGTCGAGCAATTGATCTTAACAAAAGGTTTGGCCGCTTATGACGGTAAGAACTTCATCTTTTTTCTTTGCCTGATGCTCTTGTTCGAAAACTTCGAAATGCATATTGATGAATGACTTTACTAATTTTTTTGTCCTTTTTTAAACAATTAATCAGCCGTGATCTACGGCGTGTCATCATTGTCATGAACGTATAAAAGTCACCAGATTTGATAAACGTGCAGATGAATTTTGAATATTTCTTTTTCCACTTTGAGATAGTTCTTGCTTTTTATATGTCCGCAGCGTTCTATATAAGGAAGTACTAATGCCAAACGTTTATCCATGAGAAAAGAATGGCTGCAATAACCTTCGTCCAAATCCTATCCTAAAGGCCGTCGGCGACGATGTCCTGTCAAAAATGGCCATGGCGTGTGACAGAATGAGGTCGGAGGACTCTCCGAGTGTACCAGTGGACCGAGTGGAACGACCCACATCGTCCCCTCTCGTCTCCTCCGCATTGCTCAGAGGCTTGGCGTGACATCACCGCCGCCGTCGTCGACAAGTTCCCAAACGTCTGGGCGAGATTCTACGTCCCCAAGCCACGACGTACAAAACCACTCCTTCCGTTGATTGTGTACTTCCACGGCGGTGGCCTTCTGCGTCGGCTCCGCCGCTTGGAGCTGCTATCACGAGTTCTTGCCCAAGCTAGCCCGCAAAGTCAACTGCAGTGATATTGTCCATTAACTATCGGCTCGCCCGGAGAATCCCCGCCCCCGGCCGCCCTACGAAGACGGCTTCAAAGCCTTGACCGTGGCTTGGACGGCAACCCCTAGAAGCCTCTGCGAGTGGTGGCGAGGCGGTGCAACTTCCTCAAGAGTTTTCCTCGCCGGCGACCGTGCCGTAGCCAACATAGCCCACATCTGGCCACGAGACCTCGCTTCCGATGATGGCACCGAGCTCGAAGCGGCGAACCGCTACACTTTCGAGGGCGCGATCTTGATCCAACCCTTCTTCGGAGGCGAGGCGAGGACGGAGTCGGAGAAAGCACGCCGCAAGCCGCCGCAGTTCTGCGCTGACCGTGGCCGCGTCCGAAAACGTACTGGCGGCTGGCCTTGCCGCGGGGGAGCAACCGGGACATCCTTGGTGCGATCCGCTAAAACGAGACGAGCGTAGAGGTTGCAACTAGGAGAAACCGAGGGTCTTGCCCCGTCTTAGTGTGCGGTATCGAGAGGGACATACTGAGAGACAGAAACGTGGAGTATTGGCCGCGCTTTGGCTGAGCGGGCAACGTCGTGATGCGTCGTGTACGACGGAATGGGCATGCGTTTTCAGGTTCTTAGTAGTCGCAAATGGCACAAGCTCGTGCGCTAGAAAGGAATGTCTCGTGTTGGAGGGCTTCGTTCATCGGTAATCTTTATATGAAATCTTTTAGCTTCTCCTTGTGAATCAGATGTTTGGCTAGGTTTTCTACCGGAGTACATTGCTCCCTGATTTTCACTCGTGTTAACCATTTGACGCTTTGCCCCCCTTGGAGAAAACCTACTACCATAGCAAGCAGTTGAATGTATTACTCTAAGCCCTCTAATTCATAACCCATATAGCGACGTTAGAAGATCCACAAGGTATATTTACAAAAATGGCTCTGGATGTACTTTGGCGAGGTTCTATTGATTCAGAAAGAATTGTCCCGAAAGGTCATTAACCTATTGCGATTGTTTATTATTCATCACGCAAAGAGTGCAAATTGGGCTAAATTCAAAGATAAGAAGTCAGATTTGAGTGCTCACATCTTTAACCGCATTTGTCAGCGATGTTCTTTATTTGAACCGAGGAAAAATTCGGAAGTTAGAACGCGAGAGACTACCAGATAAATAAATATAGGGACTAGATAGATTCGAGTGTCATAGTTCATTATGCCCTAGCTGGCATGGTACAACTTCATGGGACATTCTAGTATTTGTGTTTTGTTTTCTCTGTTAAAAAAACCGAAAAATTTTTGGAACTCTTTGAATATCAATGTGGAAATATCGAACGACAAATGAGGACAACTAAATATGAGGATGGAACCTCATCAAATTTGTGTGCTCGGGACTCGAAGACTAGTTTCCTTAATTAGTTCACAAAGTGACATGACGAAGTAGTAGTAATAAATACATTTCAGAATTCCAACAAAAAAATTATCCAAAAAGTTCAAAACTATTTGCTCTCAGTCAATTCAATCTAAACCTTTTAATTTTTCCAATCGAGTTATAAACCTTTTATATTTTAATCAATTAAGTCCATATACGCAATTTTAATAGAAATCAATGATGTGAACGTAGTTGCATTTAGTCAATTGTCAACGCCAACATGAATTTTTTAAAATATTTATTATAGATTTTCTTTTATTTTTTTTCTATTTTCCTTCTTTACTTATTTGTTTTGCTTTTCTTCTTTTCGTTTTTTTTTTTTTTAGCTTCTTCTGTCCATTCGACCTGCGCCTGGCCTCATCAATGGCCAAGGAAGATTGCCAACCTTAGTCGCCCTTGCCTAGCGAGGGTTGCCCTCACGGCCCTAAGCTAGGGCATGGGGTGGAGGGCAATCCTCGCTAGGGCTTGCAACCTCCACCCAGGCCATCTAATAGCCAAGGATGCCAAAGAGGGAAAAGAAAAAAAATAAGAAACAAAAACAATCAAAAAAAAAAAAAAAAATGGGGGGGTAGGAGGGGGAAAAAAAAAAAAGGCGGGAAAGGAGGGAGAGGGAACACAAGGAGGAGAGGGAGAAAAAAGAAGAAGAGGGAGAGAAGGAAGGGAGAAGGGGAGGAGGGAAAGGAAGGGGAGGAAGTGGGAAAGGAAGGGGAAACAGAAGGGGAGGAGAAAGGGAGGAGAGGAGAGGAGGGGGAAAGGGAAAGGAAGAAGAGAAGGGGGAAGAAGGGGAAAAAGAAGAAAAAGGGAAGGAGGGGGGGGAAAGAAAAAAAAAAGAGAGGGAGGGGGGGGGGAGGGAGG
>JAGVVM010007284.1:0-17410 GCA_019149425.1 Psidium friedrichsthalianum
GATGATTTGAAGACAATTTACCCATTATGGGCAAAATTGTCATTTTTGGGAAATAATTTGCCCAAATGGGAAAAATTCAATTTTGAAGGATTTGAAATCCAAATCATTGAAAATAGGATTACTAGTTGAGTATGCCTATTTCCTAATTTTCGAGATTTTCTGGAATTTGTTCGATTTTTCTTAATGATTACCCATGAGGAGGAGCAAGACCGTCATTTTAGGAAGGAAAATGGAGCAAAAATCATAAAGCTGGATCTAGCAAGTCAAGATTGACGATTTCTCATTTTCTGTAATTTTTTGGATTATTTCGAAATTTTTCAAGACAATTTGCTCATAAGAGGTAAAATCGTTATTTTTTAAAGAAAGAGAGGGAAAATCATAAAAAAATAGGATGATCAGTTGAAATGACCCATTTTCTAATTTTTAGGCTTTTGGAAAATTTTCCCTTTTTTTAGAATTATTTTAGGAATTTTCCTTTCTTTTTGGATTTTTAATATTTTATTTTTATTTGTTTGATTAATTTCGGGACAATTACTTGGGCCAGGCCAGGCCCGCCCCACAGGCACCCAACTCGGGCCGTGAGGGCCCATTTAATCTAAGACCCAAAGGCGAGCCTTGGGCTAGGCCCACTTTTGTATTCTTTTTGGTAATTTTTTAACAATGACTCAATTCTTATTCTAACGCCCAATTCAGTTCAATTAAGCACTGGCTGATTCGCATTTTCCTAAGGCTGGCCCACACGCCGCTTAACCTAAACAGAACAAGAGTTCAACCCTTTTATTTTTTATTTTCCTTCTTCAAATTTTTTTCTTTCATTATTCTATCTTCTATTCTTTTTTTATTTATTGTTTCTTATTCTCCTCGTTTCCTCTATTTTTCACGTCGTCTTCTTCGTATGTCTTCTACATAGGCTAGAGAACACTTCAGATGCAAAAGCAGATTGGTGATCTAGCCTAATAAAGAGCGAACGAGAAAGCATCTTACCATGGGTCCCCACATGCACCTTCATCGGACCTTCGTTGCTGTGCCACCAACAACGTTAGGTATACTCAAATACAGCCGTGACAGAGAGCTCAATGCCAAATCCGCTAGTTTCATTGCTCCGCCTTTCGGATGCCATGAACCGCGCGTTATCTCGCGCCATGGGGCTCCGCCCATCACTCGGCCGTAGTTTGCTCACTAGATCACTACTGTTTTGGTTTGGCTCGTCGCACCACCTCGAGTCTAGGTTGGGCGCTGCCGGTGGTTTTGGCTAGCATCAATGGTAGGGTTGCGTTTGTCCGAGCGGCAGCCTCGAGCACTCCAACTCTCCTCCTCCAGTGAGCTTCTTTGGACTTCTTCCTTCTATAAGAGAGTCTGTTTAAAATTCAAATTTTCCTCCATAATTTCAGCCTTCTCATTATTGTTAATATCTGTCAATTAGTTTTGATTTTCTCATAATTTTAGTTATTGCCAACCTTGTACATATTCTATAAATATCCTTGAAATATAGCAATGTAAAATGATCCTGGAAAATATCCTCTCAATCTCCTCTTTTATGGTATCAGAGCAAATCTACTCCTAAGAGCCTCTCCCATCCCATTTTTTTTTTTACCTTGTTTCTTTGCCTCCTTTTACCTTAGCCATGGCTACCACAAATCCCAAATTCCTATAGCCACTTCAACCGAACTTATTGCAGTCTCTGCTGGTGTGCAACTTCCCATGAAGCTAACTTCCACTAACCATGCTTTTTGGCGAGCTCAATTTATGTCCTTGCTAATTGGATATGATCTTAAAAGATCCATCGACGGAACACATCCTTGCCCACCGGAAGAGATCACCCATGGCAATCAAACAGTCCTGAATGCCGCCTACCTTCATTGGATTAGACAAGACCAACTCTTGCTCAATAGGATTTTTGTTTCCACTTTGGAAGCCATCATTCCCCTCATTGCCTCTTGTGCAACATCTCAAAGTGCATGGAACAAACTTGCAACACTTTACGCAAGCAAATCCCGATCGTGCATCATGCATCTTAAGGATCAATTACTAACGGTTAAACGCAACTCTCGTTCCATTTTTTTTATTTTTTTACAGCAACTAAAATCTATTGCAGATGAGTTGGTAATGATTGATTCACCTCTCCATGATGATGACCTTGTCATCCATGCTCTCTAGGGATTAGGATCGGAATACCGTGAAATTGCAGCGGCAATTCGTACTTGTGATAACACAATCACTTTTGAGGAACTTTATGACAATTAGTCACCCATGAAGTGTTTCTTCAACATGAAGAAATGGCAGCTGAAGTCTTGCCGATAACAGCTAATTTTAGCACTCGAAACACTCGAGGCCCAAGAGGCCCATTTCAACGGAACAATTCTGGTCGTTCTAGACAGATTGCTGGAGATTCCATAAATTCCCTTGGAGATTCCAGCACCTGCAATTCGAACTGGCGGAGAGATCATAGAGGCAATGACTCACGGTCTCCACAGCACAATAGCTCCCAGTCTATTTGTTAATATTGTGATCACATGGGACACTCTGCCAAAAATTATTTCCGCATTTGAGATGCAATCTGTGCTCCAGTTACAAATGTTGCCGTCGACCCAAGTTCAACCCGAGAAAAGGATGGTTGATTGATTCGGGTGCCTCACATTGTGTTCCAAGTGATCTCGCTAATTTTTCTCTGCATAGCGAGTATGAAGGCCCAGATGAGCTAGTCATTGGCGATGACTCAGGTTTGAGTATCACTCACATTGCTTCTATTACATTAAATTACCCACATACTTCCTTCCAATTATCTAATATCTTACGCACTCCTCATATAACCAAAAGTTTAATTTCGGTTTCACAATTCTATCGTACTAATCGAGCCTCGATTGAATTCTTTGCCTCTCATTTTTTAGTGTAAGAACTTCGCATGACGGCGATGTTACTTTGAGGAGAACTTAGAGATCGTATTTATCAATTGTTGGCATCCTCTTGGCAGCTACATGTCTCACACACGGCCTTGATTGGTGAGCAGACGCAAGCAACTACGTGGCACGATCGGTTAGGTCATCCATCCATCGCTATTTTACATCATACCATTAAGCACTTTTCACTTCCATTGTTAAATGAGTCCTATCTAGAAAATAAGTTACCATGTGACTCTTATCGTTGTAATAAAAGTCATAAACTACCATTTCATTCTTTAACTTATTGTAAAGGTAGATATCTACTTGACTTATTGTACACAGATGCTTGGGGTCCGACATCAACTTTATCTATTGATGATTTCCACTATTAGGTAATTTTTGTTGACCATTTCACTCGTTATGTTTGGTTTTATCCCATCTATAACAAATCCAATGTTGTCCCTATTTTTAAACAATTTAAAACACTAGTCAAAAAATAATTTTAAGAAAAAAATACAAACTCTTTATTCTGATGGGGGCAGGAAATTCATTCAACTGAAATCATTTTTAACAAAATACGGAATTTCACACCTGACCACACCTCTACACACCCCACAACATAATTGCATCGCTGAAAGGCGTTACCGGCACATCATCAAAACTAGATTAACCCTACTACACAAAGCTAGCCTACCTCCCAACTTTTGGGCCTATACCTTCCAAATCACCACATATCTTATAAATTGTCTACACATAAATATTCTTGATCTTAAGTCTCCATATCACCAAATCTTCGGCAAACCCCTGAACTACCCAAAACTCCAAATTTTCAGATGCCTATGCTACCGTGGCTTCGACCATACACAAAAACAAGCTTTTACCACACTCTCGCCCATGTATTTTTGTTGGTTATTTTTGTGACATTATGAAATTCGACCCGTTTTCGGGATTTGTAATATTGAATGGATTTATTTCAATAATACGCTCTAGTTAAATCTTGCTCAGACTTGATCACTCTGAGATGACTAACTAAAAGGGAAAGGCTGCCTAGGAATTTAAGTACGTAGACCTAACTGTAGGTCGATACGTGTAGCCCCTAAAAGCCGCCCGTTAGTTTGAGTATTTACTAAAGTTATTATCGATTGGATTTGGCCGTGAAACGAATTCCAAACTTGGACAATGGAATTCTCACGAATATCGCAGTTATGATTTGGATGTCGCTACGATTGGGTCAGCTTTTGGCCGATTCGTTCTGGGGTTTAAGAAATTAAGTTAATAGGTTGAAATTAACCAGTTCACCCCTGGTTTGCGATAGACTCCCTAGATTGTCAAACGTAGCATTTGTGGTCTTGAGAGCATATCAGTCTAGAGTAAAGCTTCGTCTAAGTTCGTTCGTGCTCGAGCCCGATCAGTGCATTTTTCACGAATTCAGAGAAATGTCTTGTCGATTGTCCCATCGATCGCATCGCCATTAAATCTCTCATGTCGCGTCATCAAACTATCATGTCAAATTCATCAACCTTGTCAATCCATCAATATCACTTAACCACCCTCATTAACTTCCATTAACTCTAGTCATTCATGAATAGTGGCCTTCGTCTCCTTGCACATAAAGTTCAAGAGACTTTCCCATTCTTTCTCTCCCATCTCATTCGGCCGCCCCTTCCCCCTCCTCTCCCTCTTTCACGTCTCTCTCTCTCTCTCTCTCTCTCTCTCTCTCTCTCTCTCTCTCTCTCTCTCTCTCGTTTTCCACTTTTTCTGTGCGTACTCGGGAAGAATCAATTCATTTGAGCTCATCCGGAGGGCAAATCGAGCTCCGTTTTCTCCTGTGCGACCGTAAGATCTTGGGTTTCGAGGATCTAAATGTAGATAGTTATGAAGTTGTTATATTTTCGTGGGTTGAAGCTGGACGGAGGCTAGTCGTGGAGATCTAGTGGGTTTTTGCTTCGATTCAAGCTCCGCCCCTCCCTCGCCGGACTTTGAGTAGGTTGACATACATGCCTTGGCTAGACTCTAAGATGAGTTTTAGGTGCGATTTTCATTGGGGATCAAGGCTCAATTAATTGTGGTTGCTATTTGGAGTGTCGTGATTACTGTTCATCATTGGTTATTCACTATTCATGAAAGCTATAGGGTTGTCCTTGAGTGTCGAGTACAACACTTTGAGGTAGAGTTGACGTAGTGTGAGTTTTAGGCTTGAATATACGAGGCTAGGCTTTGTACGTTGCACAAGTGCACTATTCACATCCCGAAAATACTGTTCACGTGAGAATTCTACTGTTCATAGGCTGTCCATACATGTTCGAGAGTAATTGGCATGAGTTTTGGGTCAATAATGAAAGTTTAGTACAAATGCTTTATGCCTAAACGATCCCGTACAGAGAATGTACTTGTTTGGTTGTACTTTGACATTTTTGTATGCCACGAATGCATGATTGAATGAAAGAATATGCATGTGAAAGAATGTCGGGATTGCTTGATCATATGCCTGTTCGTCTGTAGTTATGAGAAGTGCAACTAGAGCTTACCGTTTGACTATTTGTGCATAGTGCATTGCATGCTGGCATGTTAACTGTGGAGAATGGCCCTAATGCGCCTATATAACACGGGAAATTGGAGGGATAAGTTGTTGGAGGTTGAGTCCCATGTGTGGGGAAAATGGCGAGATAAGGCTGATGCGCCCAAACGCGCTCGGCGCGGGGTAGCTGAAGCGATAAGGGTGCCAACCTGATGCGCTTATATGACACAAGTTGAGACACGACCATGAAGCGTATGAGGCGCAGATTGGTCCCAACGAACTATGAGTCGGTTGATGAGTTATGAGTCGCTCACCTATCTATCTGTTGTATTGGCATTTGGCTCAAGCTGTGAGTCGCTCGATGAGCTGTGAGTCGCTCACTTGTTGATTGGTTGCATTTGCATTGGGCCTGAGCTGAGTCACCTGCATTTTGTTGCCTGTCATCGCATATCGCATATGTTTATGTCTGCATTTTACCTGAGGTGTGAGTCGCTCACCTTCCTACTTATGCATCTATACTGTTGGCATGGACTGTGAGTCGCTCATCTATTTACCAAATTTCATCATGTATACGGATGAGAATGCGTAGAACTGCATGTTTAGGGTCGATTTGAGTGTGTGCCTCATCCTGAGCTAGGTTTAGGGGTGAGCTTACTGAGTTTATTCTCACTGCTATTGTTAACCATTTTTAGATCCCCAGCCTCAATCATGAGTGTTCCTCTGGTCCGCCATGGGATCCCTATAGGGATAGAGTTTGAAACTACCGCATATTCACCTGTGGATGGTATTGCTTATGAGCGGATCATTAGTTTTGTCTGGTTGATGAGGGAGGTGAGTTTTTGATACCTCATCGTTACGAGGCCTGGACGCGTAGGACAAGACTGGTATTTAAAGGGCTACTGCAGGGTTTTGATTTACTACTCCATGGATTGGATCAGTGGGTCTGATAACCCAGTGACTTTTGGAGGCGAGGTGGTGAACCTCGAGCCTAACCAGCAGCTGCCAGAGGAAGACTGGCTGATGGAAATCGATGACGCAAATGACGAGGATCCGATGGATAGCGATCCTTCATCGTCCGAGGAGTCAAACCTTAAGGAGCTTCCGTCGTTTGAGTGGAGCGAGGCTGAGGATGAGTAATCCATAGTCCTGTGTTTGTTTTGAGCGTAGATCGACCTGAGTTAGTCTCTGATGAGGGTTGTATCTAACAATGTGTTTATCTAGTAATGGTTGTTTTATATATTTATTTTCTCTTTACTCCTAACCCCATCTTCTTTGCATATCTGGGTGATGATTATTTCCGCTAGTGCGAATCTTTAGCCGTCGTTTGGTCGCGACGAGTCTTGGGTCGTTGTTCGCATTGGTCCTTCCGACGTGGTGGTGGGATGTTGCTCGTCCGCCGGATTCGGGGCGTGACATCCTCGTCCGAAGTGATATCAGAGCAAGGTTAGCTCAATCTGGAGTAATCGAGACTTAGAGTGATAAGGCTCGTGATCTATGTGGTAGTTTAGATAAAGAGACCCTAGGCATTCAATAGGATATGGGCGCATTTGCATGTTCATAAGTGGCGCTTGTGATTATTTAATCTGATCTACTTGGCAGATTTAGATTGCTTCGTGCTATGGTACTAAGTTGCAGGTGCGTCAAAACAGAAGGTAAGAGCTAAAACTTTCTAGCAGAGTGTTGGTGGTGCTAGTCTCTAGTTGTTTGTGTGGTGGTTGTTGATAGGCGTGTTGTTTAGATTGATTGACTTGATTAGCTGGAGTAAGTCTAATTCCTTGAGGGAATTATAGCAAGTCTAAGTGATTGATCTGGGCGTATGAGCAACTGGGGCAAAAGGTCTGGAGGAGCGTCTAGCTCGCAAGGTCCAGTTGAAGGGGACTTGAGGATTGAGGAAATTATGAGGGTTTTAGCGAAAGTCAGTAATATGATGAGTAGGCAGGCTTAAGAAAGAGCTGTCATTGTGGCCCAAGCTGCTGAGGCCGCTCTGGCCACGGTGAACGGAGCAAATGGAAATAATGGACCTGGTAACGGAGATAGGCAAACGCATCACCTAGTGGAGCAGTTTTTGAAACTAAAGCTATCTAAGTTTAACAACATTGGTGGCCCCGAAGTTGCATCGCTTTGGATTGAGAAATTGAAAAAGGCCTTTGCATTGTTAGGATGCTCGAATGAGGAGAAGGTCTCGTTGGCTGTGTACCAACTGCAGGGTACTGCCGCTGATTAGTGGAAGGAGACCCAAGGAAGGGTTTTCCCTACTGGAACAGCATAGGCTTGGACTGCTTTTTGCGAGGCATTCAATAGCAAGTGCTTCTCCGAGACCGTTCAGGAGTGAAAGATGGAAGAATTTCTGCAGCTTCATCAAGGTCAGATGTCAGCGGACCAATATGAGGCTGAGTTTGCAAGGCTATTGAAATTTGCCCTGAGGATGATAGAGAACCCTTGGGACAGGGCGAGGCGTACCGAGATGGTTTGAAGCTGGAACTCCGCAGTCAACTGATTGTAGAGGGACTAAGGGACTATAGTATGATGTATGAGAGGGCACAGGAGATCGAAAGGGATTTGATGGAAAGGGCCGCCGTATCTGGATTGCGATTTGTGCTTGGTCGGGACAATAGGAACTTTGGGAAGAAGCCCGTAGTAGATAATCGAAGGTTTTTCCTTCCTGCTCAATGCCGCGACCCTAAAATTTTTTTTCAAGTGAACGGATTATTAGGTTAATTAAATTAACTAACCTAACGCGGACCCTTCCAAGCCCTACCGAATCGCAACTTTGGTTTTTTATTTAAACGAATTTAAGATTTGCAGTCACCACTAATCGTTCTTGATAGGTTGATTAGAAACCTAAATAAATTAGCGGGAGAACTAATTTATTTCTACGAACCAGGGAAAATGAGTTCGGGGACTTGGTTACGCTAGATTACTCTAACGCCCTCTCGGTACCATTTCATGAAAATTCATTTGGGTGGTTTGAAAGATTTGGGGTCAAACTGACCAGAAGGGTAAAATGACTATTTTTCAAGGATCGGGAAGTGAAAATAGATCAAACCAGTTGAATGTGGTTATTTCTTATTTTCCACAATTTCTGAGAATTTTCCAGAATTTTTCGAGACAATTTGCCCATAAGAGGCAAAATCGTCATTTTGAAAATATCGAGGAGGCAAATCATCCAAAAATAGGATTGGCTAGTCGAAATAGCCCGTTTCCTAATTTTTGGGATTTTTCAGAATTTTCAGAATTTTTTGAAAGTTTTTTTTTTTTTGAGACAATTTACTCGTAAGGGGCAAAATCGTCATTTTGAAAAAATAGGAAGGGAAATCAATAAAAATAAGACTGGCCTGTCTCCTGATGCATGCAATCCAGATCCTAACAGCTGATACTATTACTGACACAAGTAATGCTTATGATCTGTGAGGGATCGCGTAGCTACATTGATAACGCTTCACAATGTAAGTTTTGGCGCATCAACTACTAACCCATTTCGTCATACCAGACAGGCCGACAACTACAACAGTACTCAGTTCGGCTAAACTCATCTTCCCTTCGAATTAAATTATGACTCCTACCATAGCACGGCATTACATGGTAGACAATGTACTAAAAGCTACACGCAACATATTAAATTGCGAAAGTCCCACAAGAGCGGAGCACTGACCTTGAAATGTGGAGGGGAACAATCTTTGAGCTCCTCCCTCGAGCAAAGTTCAATGAGATTCCGGTGTTGAAGTCATGCGATCAAACGCATTTCGTTCTTGAACTCTTCAAGGCCTTGCCCTGAGCTCCTTGATAGCCTCTTGACTGCGATCAGCTATCTTGTCCGAAGATTTTCCTTATAAACAGGACCAAAGCCACCTTCGGGAGACCTCAAATGGGTGAAACGCTTTCCACTGAAGCGAGGGAATTGACGGCACTCGCTATATCAACTAGCAAGTTTCCTTAAGAAATATTGACTGGAAAAATCCAGCTCTGCAGCACTTTCGAGTTGAGCAACGTCGTTCGAGAACTCGTCGAGCCCTCGGCGACTTCCCAGCGTCCTTTTAAGTCAATTGCGGCGAAGGCGTGGAGACTCTCGGCGAGGAGCCGAACCTTCAGATTCCTCTCTATCCTCATACTCGGACTTCGGTTCTTCGGTGAACGTACTGATCCTCGTCAAGTTTCATCTTCGCAGCCAGTACAGACCCTCGAATCACTGCTACCTCGTGTCTTCCTGTATGCACCAGTACGATTGGAGCTGTCGGCGTATTAGGATTTCATTCGGCTTGGGGTTATTGCCATGGCTTGTCCTCAGATGGTTGACCAAGCCAGTCAAATACAATGTGTTTAGAAGCACATTTGAAAGAGTACGTGCTTCTCTGATTCATCATGCTTTGCTTTCGCGATCTGTATCTGCTGTAAAGCGCTGACAGGTGTTAAGGTGGAACCCCTAATCTAGACACCGTACTTCCTCTCAAGAGGAGCAATCACCTTGATCTTCATGCCTTAAAATACCCTTCTTCCACGACCCACGAGAAATACTTGAGATGTGCAAGGAGAGACCTTTCATGGCTGTTAAGGATGGTTTAAGCTCATGCACCTCGAATACTCTCGTAGGCCGACAGATTCGAGGAACAGGTTTCACGCTCTCTTCAACAGCCTCATTTTCCTCATTCGCCCACAAAAACTTGCTTGATGCGAACCAGGTGAAGGACTTTCCTCATGCTAACTTCTCCGAAACGCGGGTGTGGAAAGAGAAAATGAGGTCGTAATACTGTCGGCCTTCCTTCCTTCTTAAATCGGTTGTATGTGAACCTTCTCTTTCAGGGTCTGCAGCGATTTGCCGGTGAAGCAGAGACTCACGTATTGCTTGCTGTACAGTTTCCACAAGAGTTGGATGTTTCTCAGACGAAGGATGAGATCCTCTTTCACCAACTACACTGCTAGCATGTTGAAATCTTCCGGTCAATGGATAGTATATCTCGGCCGAGTTACTGGGAGAATTTGATAACAGTATACTGAAGGGAGCGTCGTTCAAATCGCGGCTAGCTTTATAGCGGATCAGTAAGTTCAGAAGAGTGGGTTTGGCATTGCTTCATCATTTCTGTTGCTCCGTTTAGCATCTTCGACAGTCGAATAAGGCAAGAACTTATGCTTCCTAATGGAAGTATTCCCCATAACGACGTCGTCGGTCACGTTGGGAATGCAAAGTAAACCATGACAAGACCCCGGCACCTTGGTCTGGTCGCTATTGCACGTGAGAGGGTAGTTCATCTCCACCGCACTACGCATCAACTTCAGATCGATGAAGTAAAGGGTTCGAAGAGTGCCTGAGGTAGAGGCTGATGTTTGTGCTCGACTTGACGGACCTGTTGAGGTGCGACTTTACGAAGCGAGGGTTGCCTATCGTGCGATGCCACTGTTTCGGCACGCACCTGAACCGAGACAGTGATTCCACTGGCAGTCCGTCCAGTGCCTCGCTGACTAGCTCGTTCGAAAGGCCCGTCATATCCCCGCCCAGGGCTACCTCCAAAGAACCTCGCCCTCCTTATGGCTCGAGTCGAACGAACCACAAACAGGGAATATAACGATGAGAAAATACTGATTTGTTAGGCGGATCGATTCACGTCAATGTCTCTTCTTCGCCTTCTTCTTCCTGTTCCTCTTCCTTCTTCGTTTTGAGCTCTCCATGAGCTACTTTTTTTTTTGAACTCTCGGGCTCTCGGCTCTCTTTCACTCAGCTCTTCTCACTCGCACAACTTCATCACCGAATGCACCACGTTGTCGTCCTCGTACGTGTCTTCTAAGGTCACCATGTTGGCGTGCGTACTCTTGTGAGCAAATATCTTCTCGGTTTACCACAGTAGATGTGGCAGAAATGGCATTCTTTTCCATGCAGGTCCCTTGTCACCAGATCTCGAACGAGATGGTGTTGTGACTTGCGCCTATCTTGCTGAGTCCCTTAAGCCGCCAGTTGGTATCCGTTGTGACAGTCAGAAAATTCGACCCAATTGTCAGGATCTCAAAATGAATGGAAATACTTCATTAATACGCTCTACTCGATACTCACTTAGGATTAGCTGCCCTAGGCCGACTAACCAAAGGGGAATGGCTACCTAGGATAGATTTCCTAAACAGCTGCCCATTGGTCTGAGAATTCGACAGAGACGTCATTCAATCAAATTGACCACAAAATGAATTCTGACCTTAGATAATCGAATCACTAAGGCAGTCACGATGGAGAATTGGAATGAGTGGCAGAAACGTAGCCAGAAGGACAGACAGCGGGTGCACGTCGCGAAGCAAGACGTGAATGGAAAATTACCGAAATGCCCCCGGTAAATGCTCAGTCCTTAGAATTAGATCAGATAGAATTATTTTAGAGTGAACACAGTAGAACGATCCCAATTCCAGTCTGAAATCCGTTCGCGCTCGGGACCCGATCGATGCATTTGGCACGCATTTCGAGGCAATGTCACATCAAATGTCACATCAATCACTTGTCAAATCAATCATTCAAGATGTCAATCATGGCACAATTTCCAATGCAAGTCAATCAAGTCAACTCATGTCAAGTACATCTTTCATGTCATATAATCCCATTACGAACTCCATTAATTATCAATTTTTATTATTTTTATTTTTTTATTTTTATTTTTCCCCATTATAATCTCTATAATCTTCTCTCTCTTCCCTCACTCTCCATATTTTTTGGCCAATTCCTCTCTTCTCTCTCTCTCTCTCTCCCGAAGCCCTCTTCTTCCCGCGCGTCTTCTCGGCCTGCAGCGGGCGCCCGGACGGAAACGGCCCGTTTGGAGTCGTTCGGAGTCCAAACGACTCCCGGTTTCCTCCCACGTGACCGTAAGACAAAGGGTTTCGAATATCTACAAGCCTCTTCCCAAGATTCGGCCAGGAACCCCCTCAAAAATCAAGCCAAACCGTGACCCTATGCTAGGCGGACTTCCCTGCAGCAGCCCCAACTTCAAATGGTTGCCCACAGAAACTCAATCGTTGGATCGTCCTAAATTTTGGATATGTCGTAGTCCCATCCAAGGTAAGTTCACAGAATTTGATTTCGCTCCGATCCGATATCTTTTGGGCATCCATTCGTGCATTTTCATTTCGGCCGACGAAACTGTCTTTCTGGGACAGTTTTGTGCCTTGCCTTCCACGACCCAAATCTGACCCCGTGAGCCTAAAGGAACTTATATCCATGCCATATTCTTGTCTTCCAGCTTGCTACGGCCCCGGCTCGACCCTTGTTCAGCCCCCGAAGACGCCACTCCTTCCCCTTGAGCCGTGAGCCAAAACGGTCGCCCGGCGACCTCGTCTTACTCGTCGCTGTTCCAGCCCCATCTTGGTAAGCAAATCCTCTAATCTTGGTCTAGGAATGAGGTATATGTGTGGTATGGAGGCTGGTTGCTTGATTGGTCGATGCATGGGTTGAAATCAATACCGCGCGTAGAATGGTTAGGACGAAATACGAGCTTTTGGGCAAGGTGGGCTAACCGTGGACCTTGGAATTCTGATTTGGGCTTGAAAATGTGGTTAATGGGCTGTGTATGAAGGTTGGGGCGTGTAAAATGATAGGCCAAGTTAGTAGATGGGCTTGGGGGCCATTTTAGGCTAAAAATAGTTAATTTGGGGACATGGGCTTATGTCCATTTTGACGGGCTTGAGTTTGGACGAAAATACAAGGCTTAATGGGCTGCACATATGGGTTTAAATGGGAAGAAATAAAGCCCAAGTTAGTAGATGGGCTTAGGGTACCATTGGGCCAAATTGGGTGAAATTGGGCTTAACGGGCTTGAGTGATTAATGGGCCTTGGGCCATGGACGAAAATTTCATTATTAATGGGCCCTCTTAAATCATATTAACTACATAATAAAAATGGGCCTATGAAGGTTGGTTGGGCCTAAACTCAAAGTGGGCTTAAATTAAGCAAATAAGATTAGATTGGGCCCTAAGGGACCTTGGGCTTGTGTGTGGGCCACATAGCCCATTTGGGATAACTGATATTCATTATAAGGAGAGGATATTTGGGTCGAGCATAACTTATAATCACGAGTGTGGTTTGGACCCAAATTGGGCTAATGGGCCCTAATTGAAATTTAGGCCCAAATTGACTGGAATTAGAGAAATGGATTTCATGTGAGAAATGAATGTGATGAGCCCGATGATAGGAAATCTACGAATGAGACCCAATGAGACTTAATTGCGAATGAAACCTTGAGACGAGGTCGGGGCTTAAACACGTGAACCTTTGTAGAACTGGGACAGGGTACTAACTGAGGTCCCTCTGATGAGATCCGTATGAGGGAGATACCTAGGTCTCAAGGGCGCGTATTACATGTGTAGAGAATGATACAATGAATTGATTTGGCATGCCATGTTCGATTTCTGCCACTGAATGTCTGTCTGGAATTATGTGGCATGTGTACTGCATTGTACGATATGCCCTGGTATTAATGAATCTTGAGCATGGCATAGGGTACCCTGTTGTCTGGGGCGATAAGGGGGAGGTCGGCCCTGATGCGTGTTTACGCGGGGAAGTGGAGAGATAAGCGTGTCAACCTGAGGCGTACCACACCGCGGTTGGGACACGAGCCTGATGCGTATGAGACGCGGGCTGGATTCATCTGGGTCGTATGAGGTTGACTGATTGTGTATTTGGCATTACATATTGTTCATTGTATTGATTGTTGATTTCTCGCCTCATGCGTGTGGTATTTATATCTTGCTATTGCATGGTTACTGTTAGTTCGAGCCTTGAACTGTTGTCTATCCTTCGTGAGAGTGGGCCCGGATGAGGTAACCAGGAGCCCTAGACTATTGGTTAGGGCCAAACCTGCTAGTATACCCTATCTTACGCTAGGATTAGTGGTGAGCTTACTGAGTCCTCGACTCACTGGCGGTGGTTGCCAACCTTTTCAGATCCAGACCCCAGTGATGGCTGCACCCTCGGTGCTTTTTGGTCTGCCAGTTCAGATGGAGTCGGAGGTCACCGACCATTTTGACGAGAATGCTACACTCTGGCGCAGACGACTGCTACCATATGGGTGGATCAGGGTGGCCCCCCCCTTTTGTCCCTCATAGATTCGAGGCTTGGTTTAGAGAGGGTGAGTTTGGTTTACGAGGGTCCCTGTGAGACCTCCGATACCCATGAAGGACGACCCTACCGTCCTGCGACCTGCTGTATAATGGTGGTGAAGTAGTGGATCCCGACCCGATGACAGAGCTGCCGTCCCCAGGCCGCATCAGAGATCGACGCACACGAGGGGGTGAAGACATGGATACCAGGTCCGAGGAGGAGTAAAACGACCACGGGCGGACTACGCCTAGAGGATGAGCCCCAGGAGTGACTGCACCTGGTGTCGGTTCTAGTTGTAGAGCGTAGGACTTTTGGACCATAGTCTGTGGTTTCTTTTGGGGCCTTTACCTAACGCGTTGGTTTATATATGTATTGTTGTGTTTTTGTCTATCTTCTGAGGCCACTTCTCTTATTCACCCTTCACCCCATCATTTTATGCAGGTTATGTTTGGGTTGGAGAATAGCTTCCTCGCATGTTTTCAGGTATAGGTTTGACCGAGCCGACGCCTCGTCTTGTCGCGATGGGTATCCCTGGGCCGTCGCGATGAGGGTTTAGCCAGGCGAGCCGTGCGCGACTACTATATGAGCAGCGGGATACGCGGGCCATGGGGTTCGGGGAGCGTACATGCCCGCTCTGAGTGGTATCATAGCAAGGTCAGCTCGATACGAGACTGTTTCGCGGATTTGGAGTGATAAAGGTGGCCTGATTATTTGGGTAGTTAGGATAGATAGAACCCTAACTAAGGATTAGGAAGGGTAGAATGCTGATTGATTGGGCATGTGGTTGCTTAGTTCAATTGGTTGTCTAGAATAGCCTCAACTACAGTGTTTACTTACGGACTAACCTGCAACGCGTCAGGACTGAGGTAAGGTTCTAAAGCCTAACTTAAATGTGGGGTGCTTGAATATGCTGATTGGCTGATTGGTTAGTTTGCTGTTGTTGTTGTTTTATGTTTGTACTCTAGTCGTGCTGTCTGCGCGTTGCTTGAACCATCATGCATTGGCATGGATTTCTGCATTGAACAAGTGGTTTAGAAGCGAAAACGATTTGAAAATGAAGAGTTGAATTTGAAAAGTGCATGCAATCCATTTTTTGGCTGGGTAACCGCAGCCTGGTATGGGACAGGTCTGATGTGACGCCTACAAACTTAATGAACATGGTCTGGACATGTGGAATGGGGCTCTCGGGGAGGTGAATATTTAGGACAGCTGTTCGCACGCAAGAAATGTGAGGGCGGGGAGTGGTCACCCCCCCGCCGGGCAGAACCCGATCAAGAGCGCTCACGGCAGGCTTCTAGTTGAGGAGGCGAATACAGTGGCCTTATATTATACATTGACATGGTTGCGTCTAGTTCTACCGAGTCCAATTGCATTGAAAGCTGCAGCGAATTTTACATGCATACTCATCGTCAGTAGACTCGATAGCAGGCGAAAGCTTGGATGGTAGTTAGATTACTAATTCCTGAAAGGAATTATATCGGGTCATCCTAGAAGTGATGAATTAGGAAGGATAGCAATAGGGGCAAAAGACCTAGCGCAGTCGCGTCAAGTTCGCGGCCCCAACACCATAAGGAGACCCTAGGATCGAAAAGATGATGAGGATCCTGACTGAAGTCAAAAATTGATGGGTAGGCAGGGTGCGAAAGAACTGCCATTATAGCCCCAGCAGCTGAGGCCCGCTCTGGCTGCTGTGAATGGAGCAAACGGGGGTAAGGGTAATTGATGGAGGTCGTCAATACATCATTTGGTAGAACAATTGTTTTTTTTCCCTGAAGCTGTAACTATTTTGAGTTTGACGGGAGTGGAGGACTTGAAGTAGCCTCTTTGGATAGGGCAATTAAAGAAACTTTCGCTGTCCTATGGATGCTCAAAGGAGAAGAATTTTCGCTGGCAGTTTTACTAATTGTAGAGTACGGCTGATGACTGGTGGAAGCCACTCTAGGAGAGTCTTTCTGAAAGGGAGTGGGCCATTGGACGCATTTTGTGTCAGCGTCAATGGAAAGTAATTCTCTGAACTGTCCAAGAGAGAAAGATGGAGGAATTTTCAAGGCTTCGCCAAAGACATATGCTGTGGACCAATTTGAAGAGAGTTTTGCGAGATTGTCAGAGGTTCGCAGTAAGGATGATTAGAAAATCCTGGGACAAAAAGCGAGAATGTTACGAGAAGGATGGAGATCGCAACTCAAAGTCAGTTGTCGCACCTAGGCCCTGAGAGGCTATGATGAGATGTATGAAAGGGCTCGGCGATTAAGCGAGGCCTGGCGGAAATGCTGCCGCCTCTACAATGTTCGCGCTGGTAGGTATGACCATAAGAATTCCGGCAAGAAGCCGATGTAGGATACAAAGAGGTTGGTGCCAGACCTGTTCGTAGGAACTTGGGGAAAATCGAGGGGAACCTAGATCCTTTGGATTTTCTCGCTGGAAGCGACTAGGTTAATGGACCAGGATTGTCAGGATTTTTAGCGTTAGTGACGGACTCGTCTGCTCAGTAAGTGAATTGGAGGATGTCCCTGTAGCGAGAGAGTGCCTGGATATCCGGGTAATGGAGGACGGAGAGTCATGTGAACCGTTCTGCGAGGGGGAGGGGGGACCATGCAGCGGGCCGCAAGCGACGGGGAAGGGGACGGCGATGGAGACCGCCGGACTGCTAATGGGGGGGCGAGATAGAAGCGAAGGAGAAAGGGAAGAGAGAGGAGAGAGGGAGGGAGGAGGGAGGGGGGGGAGAGGAGAAAGGACGCGGCAGAGGAGGGACGAGCGGAGAGAAAAGAGGAAAAGAGACGAAGGACAAGGGGGCGCGCGAGGCGAGGGGGGGAGAGGGAGGAGAGAAAGGGGGGGGGAGAGAAGAGGGAAGGAAGGAGAAGGGCGGAGAGAGGAAGAGAAAGGAGAGGGAAGGAGGGGGGAGAGAGGGACGCGGAACGGGGGGGGAGGGAAAAAGAGGAGGAGAGGGGGAA
>JAGVVM010007285.1:0-20887 GCA_019149425.1 Psidium friedrichsthalianum
GCAATAAAAAATAAAATTTTTTAAAAGATTAAAAAAAATTGTAGCAAGCATTTTGTAAATGCAACTTACAAAGTACCTCAAGAGTACTTTGAGCTAAAGCCTTAGAGGCATTTGAGATGCAAATTGCATCTCTCCAAAGTGACGTCAAAAAAGTTACCAAACACATTTGCATTTGGCCAAGGGACTTTAGAAACCCCAAAGGCTCATTTCAGCTAATATCTATCCCATTTTTCACTCATTACTTTTAACATATTAAACACTTTTCCTTCCAAGACAATCACACATCCATTGTGCAAAGAAACACAAATCAAAATACAACAATCAGTACAAGGACCTGACCTATCACTATTTAATTTCTTGATTTTTTACCACTAAACTAAAATAAATTAGTAAATAATAAACAATCAAATCAAGAGCACTAAGTAGATTATTCTAACTTAATGCATAGAGCTTTCACTTACCTCGATTTCCTTTAACAAATAAATAGAGACGAAATCAACTAATGCCTTATTTCAAAAAACAACAAAACCCATTTGTAGAAAGTTGTGGAAATCAGAATATATATCGTCCAAAATCAAAAGGCAAAGTTATTGAGTGCAGTGAATGAGTGGGGACCTCACTGCCTTTTTAAGGTGAGCTTCTTTCCCTTCGGCCAGTAAGAAGAGTGAGGGAAGAATCAACTGTACTTAGAGTTATTAATTATCATTGAGCTAAAGAAATAATCGCCAGGGGTATGTGGTCCAATAAAATTAATTCAAGTGTCCCTAAGTTCATAGGTATCATTTCATTGGAGAAGAGAAGGGATACTTTGAGAGGAAGCTCCTTCATTGGCCAAGTATGGAGGTGAGTCAATAAATATTAAATCTACCATTTGTTCGATACGTAAACTTGGATCGTATCAGTCTCCGTTAACAACCAACGTTACATTACATATTTTACCGCCACTCTATAAAATCTATACGAAAACGAATATCGAGCAATCAAAACATATTTCTTGAGAATTATGGACATGGAAATATATTTCGTGTCTCCGCTAAACTATGCAAATCATCGAACCTAAATTTTCACATGTGACATGTATCATCTATGAATTCCTACATAATATAATGTAACGTAAAAATTTTCAGGATGTCACACATAAATTTATTATTATTATTTTCTTTCTCCTTCACGACGACGTTGTTTTGGTCCAAATCTCAATTTTTAAAATCCAAATCATACTTAGATTAAAAATAAAAATAAAAACCTAAAAGCTTTTGGATAAAAGAAAAGTAAAAGAAGTAGGTGAGGCCTCATCTATGGGGAGGCGCGCCGGCGCTTCCATGAGGCCTCATCTGAGGGGTAGTGCCGTTGTCCTACCATCCAAGACGGACTGGCCGAGCCTTGGAGATGGCTGGTGAGGCCTCAGTGATGGCCAGCGACCCTTGCCCACCCTAACCAGTGGGGTCACCCTGACCTAGGCGATGATGGTCATTAACGCCCCAATGTTGTTTCAAAACCTTCTGGTTTTCTGGTTGGTGGAGTAGCTTCTTCCTTCTCACCGAATCATTTACTTTCGATGAGCAAAGCTTTGAGGAATTTGTCGGATGTTTTACCCACCAAGAAATTGATTGTGGTATCAAGCCCATCTTGTATGATAGCCAAGCTGCGACTATAAGATGACTATCCTTTTCTTTTTTTTTTTTTAATCTAATTAACTAACATAAATTAGGATGTGGACCAAAATGACTTTCTTTCCGGCTCCATTTGTTTGCGAGAAAAAAAAGAGTGATTTGCAAAATAAATTCTTAAAAATAAATGCTCGTGTCGCTTACAAAGATGGAGGAAAGAAAAATATTTTCATTGTCTCATTTACTAATTATTTTAATTGATATAAATCACCATTCATAGTAATTATTTTGGATACAACCTAGAACCGGATCGATCGGACCGTACTTGAGAACAGAACCACCCGGTATGGTTCGGTTCTTAGTTAGATCCCGATTACGATTTTACCGAGCATTAACATCAACTAAAAAAGAAATAAAATCAATCTCTAATGATTAAAAGAGGAGAACCATGTCACAAAGTAAGTTATACAGTCCAGTGATGAGAACCATGCCACAAAAGCATTCTGCTTGAGGTATTGGCAAACTAAAAAAGAAATAGAGAATAGTCAGTAGTTGGCTACTTGCGCTAAGAAAGTATATTGCATGGAGATTACGCAGTCCGCAGTAACATGTGGTGTCGAAAAGCCAGTTAACGAAAAATGAGAGATTTCAAATTCAAGGGCAAAGCAAGGCCTTTGAAGGAGATGATTTCAATTAAAAGAATATACATTTGTATTATATAAAAGGATAGGTTCGATTGGGCTTGTTAGATGGTTACCATCCAAAATCGTAAATCGAATCAGTACCTGTCGGTCCTAGAAAATTGAAATCGGGAACTGGATTGGTACCCACCGATCCATCCAAAATCAACCAATTAGTTACGATCCGATCTAGTTTGGATAAATCATGATTTTTTTGCTCACCCCTAATAAGAACAACCAAAGAGGTTAGTAGTGGGATTGCCCATTGTTCAATTAATTTATACCCTGACGAGTCTAGGGATTATGAGCTTTAATCTCTCATTAATATAATTAGAGAATATAGAATTCCAAAAATAGATACCCCAAAGACAATGTGGATCGACAAAAGAGAAAAAGGTTTCATCGGAAGCAAGGTGTACAACACAAGCAAGAGATCATCAAGCGAAATTATTTTTAGCAAATTAAAATGAATATATTAGAAAAAATTATAGATTTTACAAAATCAACAAGATATCTGAGATCGGATGGATCTTAACCGAAAATCAGAAGACCCAAGTTGTTGGGTGTTCATGTAATTTGCCAATCTTTGAGGGACTTCTTTGGGTGTTAATAACATTAATAAAGGAAAAAGAAAAAAATTGCGCTATTTTGCCTTTTGAAGTTTTTAGTGACGGTAAAACGTTAGATCTATTAAGGATTAGGAATTTTTTTGTATCAATTAAGTCCTAAACCTTTGCATTTCTGCCATTCAACCCATTTGGCTGGCTGGAGCTAATGTGGCGTTGCTAGCACTGACGTGACAAACATTTAATAATACTTTAATAATTTTCAAAATTTTAATTATTTTATCTTTTTCCTTTCTTTCTTTTTAAAAGGTTTGGACCTGCAGAGGTTGCTGGCCATCGGCCCCTGGGCAAGGGGTCGCGAGCCCTCTCTCAGCCGTGAGTTAATGTAGAAAAAAAAAAAAACCCCCATGTTTGTGCTCCTAGTTCCCGGTCAAGATGGCGAAAATCTCTTTATAAGAAAATTCAAGCACAATTCCATCTTAGGACCTCCCGCACGAAAAGAAAAGTCTAGCCACTTGAGGAAATCCACGCAACTGGTTTAAAGGGTCGCAATCCATTTCAGCAATGTATTTATGTCGTTATAGACACACAAACTAAATATTACACCCTCGTGATGTCATTCAAGAGGACAAATGGGGGGGAAAAAGAGCTCCTCAGTTCCTAATTTTATAAAATAAAGTACAATTTAAACTTTGTTGAATGTCTCTAAGCGGCAATATATTGCTCACACAACGTTATATCAGCAAAAAGCATTGCAATTCTTTCACTGAAAAGAAAAGAAGAGTAACAAAACATTGCAATGCCTTAAATATTTGAAGATCGTTGTGTTGCTCATTTTACAAACTTTCTGACTCTTACCCCGAATCTGTTTCATTTACTACACCAAGAGCACAAACTGACCACACGGGAAATGATACTCACCCATTGTGATCTTGGGAGGCAATGACACACCGCAGTTTTGACTCTTACAGGGGCACTATCCCTTCTCCTAAACAACCATCACTTGCTATAAAGGGGCTAAGATGCGATGGACAATCCAAGTCGGCAAGCACCGCCATGTGGAATAATCGAACATCAAGAACTTAACCTACTTACAAGCCGTAGTCAAGGAAACATTGCGTCTTTACCCTGTACTGACACTTTCTGTACAAAGGGTAGCCATGGAAGACTCCATGGCAGCCGGCTCCCATGTCCCTGCGTACGCAGCTTACGATTAACCTGTGGAGGCTGAAACTTTGATCCCAGATTCTGGTCACGCGCATCAGAGTTTCAGCCAGAGAGACCTACCATGTTCATGTGGATGTTAGGGTCATTCTTTTTAATGTATTGTTCTGGTCTACAAATGGTTTCTTCTGCAATGTAAGGAGAAATTATTCAATGAATATAATTTAGGATAGCTGCACTAGAAATCCTAAAACTTTAAGAAAGTATAATGGAGTCTCAAAACTTAAAAAAAAAAAATGCCATAAAGTCCTGAACTTTTCAATTAGTGTAATCAAGCCTTTTGTTAACTCCGTCTAAATTGACTAACAGAAAATGCTAACATAATTTTTAATATTATTGTTTTCTCTCTCCTATGTGGCGATGACGTGGCTAAAAAGATGTCGTTTTAGTCCAAATCTATTTTTGATAAATATTTTATTCAAATTATATTAAAATAAGAGAACAAAAATTACAAAAGATGTGGAAACCTCATGCGCAGCACTTGCCCGCATTTTCCTCTTCTTCTTTTTTAATTTACTCTAAGGTTTGCTTTTTTTTTTTTTAGAATAACTTAAATGAAATTTGTCTTAAAAAAATCAAATCTGGTCCAAAACGACGTCTTTTTAGCCATGTATGACAGAGAAAAGGGAAAAAGTTAACGTCTAGCTGAATTGGATATAGAATTAATGGAAAGACTTTGTTGCACGAATTTAACAAGTTTTAAGATTCAATTATACTCTCGTAATAAATTTGAAAGTTTTAATACACTTGTCTCATGAAATAAATGTAATAAAATACATACGCGCAAATGTTGAGGAGATGCAAATGGCGAGATGTCACGATGATGCCCAGGAATGAGGAGGTTGCGACAAAACAAAGAGCGGAGTTTCTGAGTCCTCTCTCTTTTTCTCGTCTTCCCATCTGTCGCTTCCACCTCACCTCGCGCCATGCAATTCATCTTCACCTCTGCTCATTTCTCTTCTTGCCCTTTTGGCTTATTACGTACAATTTATTTCCTTCGACTCCCTCAATTTGAAAACGGAAACACTCGAAACAAGCACCGTTCTCATGATAAGCACCTTTATACAAGAAGGGTCATCTCTGGACTCGTGAAAGTGACGATACGATCATTCCTTTGTACATATCCAAAGTTCATAGAGGTTACATTGCTGTCGTCCAAGTCTATGCTTTGTATTAAGAGTATAATTTTGGCCTGATTAAGCAATTTCTTGGTTACATGCAATGTCAATTTATATTTCTCGTTTTAATTAGGATGCACCTCTTTTGCTTTATATATTCTAAGTAGAAGACTTACAAAAAGTTGTCTAAAATGTTATTGATGGACCGACATGGCTCTCTAGCGAGAACCCCGGCAAGGACAACCTTATCGTTCTAAAAACACATCACACTAAGCACATAGTATCACAGCAGGGTAGTCGTCGACGCGACCCGAGCTCCTCTTATTATTCATCACGCCCTCGGACCTTCCTTCTTCAAGAAATACTGCACAATCATATAGGTAAAACAAAAGGATCAGTTATAATAACCATGCTGATAGATCTTCGTAGATAAGCATATGTACAATGGCGGACCGAATATATCATTAGGGTTGATTCAAGTAAAGATGGATCAAGTAACTACCGGTTGCAATCTACGTCTGGGCGGATGGGATGCCAATCGAGACACCGCATTTGCCGGGCAGGGCGGCGGCGGCATCCGCCTTGATGTTGTGGGACTGCCTGGCGAGTTGCTTGATGCACTCGCAGGCGGCGCGCCGATCTGCAGGGTACGGGGTGCTGTTCTTCAAGCCTCTCACCCCGTTGCAGCACGCCGGCCGGGGTCCCCCTCTTTAGTGAGGTACGTTGCGCAAGGGCCGAGAGACTTTTGCACTTGCGGGAAGTGATGCCCTCCGCCGGGTTCGCCTGGTGCTATCACGGCCGCCGCCGCCACCACCGCTATCGCCAAAGCTGCACCCTCATATCTTTTCTCAGACAACAGAAACTTATATTGATTTTATATTGAGTGGAGTATGTATGTGTTTGAGGATGGTGGGTGGGGAGAGTACTTATAGCTGCGAATCGAGAGCTAGTCCAAAAACATGTTGACCAAGACGGTCACCATAATAGTAAATGGTGACTTTAGCTTCCGTTTGTTGTGTTAGGCAAGAGTTATTACAACTTGTCGGCTTCTTGATTCTCTCACCATTCCATCGTCCGTGTACTTCCTCGATCAATTAATATCATGTTCATCATGGATGCAGGAAAAAAAATATGTTATCGGTTGGAAAAGTACAAAAGCTATGTTTTGTTAATTAGTGGATATTTGTCAACTAGACACCCTAAGTTTGACTATTAGGGAAGGCCTTTGCATTTGTGCGATAAAATTAGCAAGTACGTAGAAATTCAAAAAGAATTGATCTTATTCAAGTCATAATTTATATGGGATTCCCAAGAAGGCAAGACACGAAGAATCGAAAATTACAGATGAATGTACAAAAAGAACTTAATTGTGTGAACCGGAACTCACATTGCTACTACAAGAATTACAAACCCTACGGGAATCCTAATATTCTTGCAGAATTATAGCTGGACAATTAAAGAATAGATTTTATTTCGTAAAGCAATAAAAAAGGCCATTTGTGCTTTCTAATTCTGCTGGCGCCCCAAGTCTCAGTGCCTGGATCCGAGCTAACCACAAGCTATAACCGCTGCAAGAAAATTTTACCCGATGGGCTCTCATCAAATATATATTGACTCAATAAAAAAAAAAAATTGAATGCTCTCATGCTTTTTTAGAAGAATTCCAATAAGTGAAAGAAACCAATAACAAGTCTTGCATAGAGATTCAATTGGAAAGAATAAGCATGACTCATTAGCATTTTTTTCAAAGATTCAATGGGAAAACGCATGATCACGACTGGTATCCAACCCCAGCAATTAAAATAGGGTCGTCAGTCGGTTTTCACGCCAGTGACGTTCATCACAAAGACGTGCCTCGGTCCAACACCTCGTGAATCTATGCTTCCACAAATCTTACGAGTACGTGTTCCCTCAGCGATGAGGATCAGCTTGTCGCGTTCGTGTGGGCCTTCCACGGGCCATGGGGGCAGGATCCTGTATGTCTCTTCTGGGTTGTCGTGAGCACCCACACCTCGGTGCGCCTCGTGTTTGGACAGTGGTCCAGCGCCAGCGATCTACCAGCTCGTGCATTCGCGGTTCCCCGATGGAAGGCGCCGCATTCGAAGACGACATCTGGGATCGGCATCAAGCTGAATCCCACCTTGGTAAGGTCGAAAGAGAGCACACCCTCGCAACTGGCCTCCTGACGACGACAATTGATCAGCTTCCAATTCAAGCTCTAGAAGCAAACCGACAGGTTTGGTTGAAGATCGGTGCTCTCGCAATCTCAGGATTTCTTTAGTAAGGGATTTAATCAGGAGCTCGGGATTATAGGTGACATCGAGCCAGTGCTTGTAATAGAACAAGCCATTGCAAGAGCCTCGAAGCAGGTAGCCTTTTCAGTCCCGGAATTTACGTATCTTGATTACCTGCGTTGCTTCCTCGTGTATCTTCAGGAGATGGATCGCTCTTCCCAGTACTCATCGCGTAGAAGAACCACAGGTACTTCTAGGCTGCAAAGTAGGAATCATAGACGACTTCTCGCCAGCGCTTGCAAACGCGTCGGTGAGGTAGCAATCACTCAATGGAGACTGAGCGGGTGCTAGGGGAAGTTCATCCATGCTTATCAATGACGGGATAATCAAAAGTGAGGTTCTCAACAACTCACACTCTATTCACAAAAGCAGGAGTAGATCGAGGATGACTTTTCAATATTTATGTATTCGCAATCGATTCATACATATAAAATGGTTACAAGACATGCCTATTTATAGATTTGACGCATGATCACACGATTCTTGATCTACTCTACATAAATGAACATACGCATATATAACATAGTATTAACTACACATCGGAATATAAACAGACTCTTGAAAGACCGCCTAATAATTACTCTTGAAAACTACACAAAAATAAATACAAATCTGGCTTGTGCACAGGATCGTGCATGTGTCTCGGGAGTCAAATGGATATTAGCAATCGATCGACACCTTTTTCATTAACTCGACACCTTGGAAGATATTGATAGTCTCGATTTTTATGAATTTGATTTATATCCACAATCAAGAGTCGAGCCCGTCTACTGAGGATGTTCAACGCCGCATGTACATTACGAGGGATGAGAAGGATTTTTTATTAAAGTTTAAATGAATATATGTTTTGTTTCCTTGTTCTAAGAGGATTATCCTTTGTAGATACGTACACATAGATCGGCATCGCTATCTTTCAAAATTTGATTGGATTCTGCTGCCTCTTGATCGGTTGTTCACATGGTATACGTGGCCCTTTTCCTTTTGTGCTTAAGCAAAAGCAAAAAAAACAAATACTAGTTTTTTTGGTCTAGAAATACTAGTTAATTTTACATAATTATGAGTAAATCATTTACGGATTATTTGTCAATGTCTATATCTTTTGAAAGTTTCAAATTTTTTAGATTCAAAAAAAAAAAAAGCCAAAATGCATGAGCGGCGAGACGCATATTGAGCATAAATTGAAAGGAGTGAAAAAGTAAACATTAAGCAAAAGTATCGATAGATTTCTTGAACAGATACCAAGCCCTTAGTCGTAGATGATCGCTTCGTTGTAGTTAAGAATACTATAAGGAAGAAGGGAATTGAAGAATTCTTGTATATTTCGATATATAGCATAATAAAAATCAAATCAGCCTATTTATGGGGTTGGGTGTCTCGGTGAGCGTTGTGACTTGTGAATCTATTGGCATCATACAATCCTCCTTGTCCTCCGTGACGGAGGATATGTGTCGGGTTCGTATGGATTACCAAGACGTAGTAATAGCCGATGTCGCGGCGCGGAGGCTGATCCTGTATTTCCTGGTCTACTCTCTTCTCGTGTAGTGCTCGAGCACCCACATTTCGATGGGCATCGTGTTCGAATGATTGACCAGCGCCAACGATCCTCCAGCTCGTGCATTTGCATCCCCAGCCACGGGTCATTGGGGTGGGAACCATTCCGAGGGGACTTCCGGTATTGGAATCAAGCTAAATTCCTCCTGGGTAAGGTCAAAAGAGAGCATCACCTCGCCAACACCGTGCGTCCGCTCATAAACCGTTCAGAGGTCCAAAGCAAAGACAAAATTATGACCAGCTCCGCAATCCACGAAGGAATTGCGACCAGCAATTACAGCCATGAGAAGGCGGCGGCGCTTTGGAGGTCCTCCGCGACCGCTTCTTGAAATCGTACATTCGTGCTGCCATCGTCCAGGTGCCAATATCCTCGATTTGTACCGTCTTGTACGTGCTGCATCGTCCAGGTCCCAGTATTCTTGATTTGTACCGTCTTATACCTCACAAGTCCATTTGAAATATTGAACCAAACTCACCCTTAATGACCCACTCACTGTAATTTGGTCCTTTGTTTCCTGTAGAACTTTGATTTGATTTTCTTGGTGTTGTAGACTTTGATTATCTTGACTCCCATGGAATTTTTCTATCCCAAATTCTTGAAAACACAAGCTTTTAGACATGGGCACACTTGAGGATCACTCATTTTCAAATCTCACGACCATGTTTTACTCAAACCTACATTTTCCTAATCCTCACTCGTTTGCGTTCACACTTGAAAAGAAAAATCAAATTGACCCTTTAGATTTGTATCAATGATGATCAAAGAGCATTTAACGTACACTAATTCACTTTCACGACAAAATTTGCCACAAATATATGTCAAGCTACTTTCTCGAGTATAATGCTCGATTATCTGGTGCTCCGTCGGAAGAAAACTGACAAGATGTGAATTAGAATTATAGCATTAAGGTAGAGAATCTATGGATAAAAGGAGGATATTGTGAAGGCAGTTCAGTTCTAGTATCACACAATCTATGAAAAAACTATTATCATCCACTAATTCGGCAATGCTTGTGAGCGTCACCAAACTTATTGCTTGGGGGAGGAACATGATAAACATTCAAAAAAAGACACATCAGATTCCGCTTCAGCCATTCAATCGATCCCAGAGCACAGGGCAATACCTTCAAAGATGCCACCTGCACTCAAACAGAAAACCAAGGTTCGTTCTCAAGCATAAATCTACTGACCGACCGCTCTCCCTGCCATAGACCACCTTGGCTTCCACAACCTTACCTTAATGATGTTTCAAGTGCTGGATCATCAACTGCTTCTCAAGCATGGGTATTGCCGGCCACCTTCTGTCACCTTTGCGTGTACGAATATCCACGCGAGGTATTCCATATTTAACCCTCAAAGACCTTCCGTCGAGTTTCTGCCCAATGCCATTGCTTCTTGGTTAGATTCAACAAGATAGCTCGATCTTTTAATTTCGAAATGGAGGATAGTCAAGTAGGAGTAGCATTCAATTGCATGATAAGCATCGAACTTTCTCCAAGTAAGATTTCAATCACACTGCAACAAAAACATTCACTTCTAGAAGCAGCTAATAAGAAGTCTATAACACACCACATATAATTGTGACTCAAAGAAACCACCTATTCTAATGTAAATTGAAGCAAGAGTCATGGAAACTACATCTTCTGTCAGCGAGTGTAATAATTCCTCGTAAATATGCCTCCAAAGATCTTTACAGCTATTTGAAGACACTATGGAGACATATATACTTTTAAAGCACTACCGCAATTACATCACACCAAGCAAAAAGAAGCATTTTAAACAATAGCACATGACAGTCAGTCTCACATGAAGAACATTCACTTTGATTAAACAGCAAAGCGTAAATAACAACCAATAAGACTCGGTCTCAAATACCCACATAGCCATTGAATTTCCAAGCTGCCGCTCGAACTTCCTCCGCCGAGGACATGGTCACAATACCATAACCGCTGCTCCTCCCAGTTTGTTTATAATAAATCATCTGCCAGACAAAAAGGATTTTTCACATTCTACATAACACATTTCAACTAAGGTTTCAGCTAGGGGTGAGCGGTTCTAGGTTCCTCACAGGTTCCACCAAGAACCTTTTCCGTAGAAACAAGTTTCTCATATTTCGGAACCTAAAACCTATGACAGGAACTTATCCCATCACAAGTTCTGGGAGCGATTCCAAGGTACCAGGTAATCTGCAATTTTTTCCTTTTCAATTTTAGTTAAACAAAAGGAGAGTGAAAATAACTACCACCGTGGGATCGTAAAAGTAATAAAATCATAAGAGTTTAACCCCAATTGAATAACTTAAAAAATAGGTGCCAAAACAGAAACGTGCGTTAACTTCCATGCAATTACAACGTCAATCTCCTCCTATTTATCACAAAATCAAAACTTGCAGTTCTTATAAGGCTCGAGAAGGCCAATAAAACACCGACACCGACACCTTACCGAAGCAATGCTGCCATCAATCCAAACTCAACTCCAACCGATTCTCGAGTTCCGGGTTCTACCTTGCTTACCCCAAGATTGCATACTCACCTTGGACGCCATAGAACACTGCACGATCGCACGAAAACATATACAAAGAAAAACACAAAAACTTAATCCAAGTGGAACCCACCCGTCCCGTCCGTCACAATAGGTTCCTTATTTTTTTGAAGCTTAAACCTACCCCCACACACTTGGAATGTAGAACCAGACCCGTTCCCATAGGTTCCAATTCCAGGATTAGAACCATGCTCGCCCCTAGTTTCAACTTCGAACTTCACTAGGTCAAAAGCACATATGGCCGAGAAAATGCAATTCTTAGAAATGAAATAAACACTCGGAACGAAAAACATCAAAACAAATGCTGAAAACCGCATCATTTGTCGGATGAGACCAATTACCTCGACCATCTCGACGTTCCCAGCGCTCTCGAACAAGCGAGCGACCTGCGAGCTGTCGAAGTTGAAGGGGAGATTGCCCACGACGAGCTTGAGGTCGGGGGAGAAGGAGCGCCCCCCGTCGTCGGCCTGGAAACCCCCTTCTCCTTCCTCCTCGTGGTCGATATCAGAAGAAACGGCGAGGCGACGGAGGAAGCGGGAGGCCGCGGCAGCCCTGGGAGCTACGTCGAAGGACGGAAATAGAGGGGAGGCGGAGAGGGACTTAAGGTGGCGGCCGACGGCGAGGGGAGAGAGCGAAGTGGGCTTGAGAGCAAAGTAGCGGACGGCCGCCTTGGGGGCGAAGGAAGGGAGGACGAGGGAGGAGGCAGCAATAGAGAGAGTGGACATGGTTGCGTCACCGGCGGAGGGCTCTCTCTCTGTAGAAGGGATAGGTTTTTGGCTGCGGGAGGCAAGGAGGGAGAGGATAAAGCGAGCGCTTCGTTTCTAAAGGGAAGAGGAAGAGAGGCACGGGCACATGCAAGAGCTTCGGGGTTCACGAGCAGGGCGGGCCGCGCTTCTGCCCCGAAAAATATCTGGCCCGGACTGAATGCGATCGGGTCGGGGATATTTCAGCCCGACAAGGAAGCTCCCACTGACGATGGGGAATTATCCAGGGGTGAGCAAATCGGATCAATCGGATCGAGATCGTTCGGATTGGACCGGGGCCGGTGATCTGATTCTCGATTCTAGGGGGTCTGGTCCAATTCTTGGTTCCAAGGACATAGGACCGGACCGGTTAATTTTTTTTTAATTTTTAAAAGTAACCTAATGTTTACTTGTTAAAAAAGTCTCATGGTACAATACCGATCACTCGATGAAGCTACAAAAGGTTCCAATCTAAGTCCTAATTGTCTTGATACAATACAAAGGAAATATTTTCTTCAAGAGAATGATCGATGAGCAAGTAATCATGGTAAACTTTTTTTTTGTGCATGTTACCAATCCAATGGAACCGCCCGAGAACTAGACCGGGCCGACAATTCGGTACCCAATTCTGGCAAATAAGGAATCGGGATCACCGGTCCGGTTCCCGATTCTTGAGGGAACCGGACTGGATCGAGAACCGATCACCCCTAGAATTACTCGCCTGGCAAAATCACTTTCATTGCGAACTACCCAAACCTTGGGAACTTTTTCGTACCTAGGATGCGATGAGTCGGCATCGAGGTACCAAATGACCCCATCCCGCTGAACCCTAATACACTTGCTTCAAGAGCAATTAGCCCTTTATGAGATAGCATGGAAGGCGTCTTTTAGTGTTTCCATGAAATAACATCTCGTCGTGTAAGTAATTTACAGCTAAAATTGACAAAAAGCACCACATTATAATTCTATGTAAAATAGAGAAAATTCATAAATTTAGCATTGAATTGACATTCATGAGTAAATTTCCCAAAATGTTCATAAATATTTGCATTTTTTTTTTTTTGGAGAACCTACAACCAACTACACGCCTGCCCATAAATTCCCTAACAAAAAGTTACACGCCCACTTGTAAATCTAGGAACAAACGGTAATCTACTATCTGGTTTGTTCAATTTATGCTTCATTCGTCGGTGGTGAAATCTAGAAACAAAATGGTAATATGCTATTGCACTTGTAAAAGGTAAAATAGTTTCAGGACTAGCTTATTTTTCGCCTCCATCCGAAAATTGGAAAAATAACCCTTTTGGAAAACACTTTTCGCGAAAACTAACGATGGGAGCATAAAACTTTCGATCCATGGAATTTCAATATGGCAATGTCTATTGTGTCTATTTCTGTGAGAGGCCGATGGATGAGTCAAGGGGCGTGTTTTTTTTTTTTTTTTTCCAAAAGGGGCGTGGTTAACACACCATGTTCTGAACTGATACTGTACGGTATCACCGTAGACCAAGAAGCAACGATGACACCTCACAAAAACCCCAAATAGGAAACAAAAGAAACCCCAAGCAAGTTTGAAACTTTGCTACAGAAACTTACTTCAGATTCCTTGTGTCTCCAGTTATTCTCCAGGTGCCCTGTTAGTCCCAAACCCCATTCCTTTTATCTATTTTCTCATTCTGGCTTCATCAAATTAGTATCGCCAAGCCGGTTTGTAGCTTGGACCAATCTCTACTACTTCGGCAACATTTAGAATATGTCCGAAGAATTGACAGTAACTAGATATAAGCCCACCTGCAATGGTGCAAAAACAAAGTCTACCATTGCGTTACTCATGTTAACAACCGGTAGAATTCCTGGGACACGCGATCGGACCGGTCGAGAGGAACTCCCCAAGACAAAACGTCAGCTCCAGGGATTCAGCTGTGCGTTCAAAGCTACGCAGATCCAGCTCTGCGTTCTCATGAGAGCCCCCAAAGAAAGACATGAGAGCCCCAAAGAAAGAGACCAGGAATGGGAATTTTAAACCCAGTACACGCAATCTTCAAAGCTTACCACAAAAGGGAATGGGCTCCAGGGATGAGATGTAGAGATATGATCATTCCCATTTCTGGTCTCTTTGGGCCCCTGCGTTCCAAGCGTCGCAGAGCGTTCAAAGCCTAGCAGACCCAGCTCTGCGTTCAGACATAGCCCCACAGAGACCAGAAATGGGAATTCTAAACCTAGTACACGCAATCTTCAAAGCTTACCACAAAAAGGAATGAGCTCAAGGGATGGGATGAGACGTTGAGATATGAGATCAAATCCAGCTCTGTGTTCAAAGCTTAGTGGATCCAGCTCTGCTAAGCTGCTTTGTGTTCAAAGCTTAAAGCTTAGCAGAGAGCTGAGTTCAAAGATTAGCGCATCCAGCTCTGCATTCAGACATGAGAGCCCCCAAAGAAAAAAACCAGAAATGGAAATTCTAATCTCAGTACCAATCCGATGAGATTGTGCAGTAAGCAAGAGTTCTCAATTTTTTTTTTTTCCGGTCACAAGGAGTTCTCAATTAAAAACATGTTTTTTTCTAGACAAATGCAAAGGGAAGTGAGAATTGGCAAGGTGTGAAGTGGATTTTTTGCTTCCGTTTAAAAACTACTTTTGAATCAGAAATTCATTTGGTAATATAATTTTTGAACAAATGAAATTTCTAGTTCTTCATAAGTGGATTTTCACTTTTAAAGTTTTTTTCTTCAATTTGATAAGTTAAAAAAATACTTATCAATTCAAGAAGTACTTTTTGAATCAAAAAATAAAAATAAAAATAAAAAGCAATGCTCGTCTCACTCTTTTCATTTTGTCATCTCCCTCGCCCTCACCCTCACTCTCTTTTCGACAACCACGCCCGCTTTCGCCCATCTCAGCCCTCGCCCGCCACCGCCTGCTCCATGTCTCTCATACATGCAAAAGAAAAGTTAAATTAAGACTTTCAAAGTGACAAATGCCAGAAAAACAAACATGAAAACTAACCTGAAACAAGTTTAAAGTTTTTGACCCAACCGCTTCCCAACACTCCTCCTATAATCAATGCACGTCATTATCGTACCTAGTGTAGGAATAACTTTTCAGAGTGAGTATTAACCCAACATCTCTCCTTCTCGTTCGTCTCCACGCTTCAGACAACTTTGCAGAGAATCATCTCACCTTCCGCAGCAAAATCTTCTCCGCAGGTAGGAAGGCGAAATCACTGAAAGCCCGATATTCTCGTAGCCAAAAGTTGCCTTGCCAACTCGCTTCCTCCTCAATGACCAGTCCTGAATACGTTAAGGAGAAAGATTTGAGTTTGCATCAAATCAAATCAAATTGTACCTTACTATGAATCACCTACGAAGTTAAAAGTGACGGATGAAAAGAAAGAAATCATAATTGGTATCCAATATAAAACTTTATTTTTAATTATAATTTACGCAAAAAATCCTTAATCCCATAACATGACCACTAAAGTGATCTTGAATCTTGACACTGTTTCGATGGAGCCACAATACATATTGCAATTAACGACCTCTCCGAATTTAATATATTATTAAAGTTTTGAGTTTCACGTGCCTATTATATAACAAGATGTTTAGTTACAGTTTTATATTATCTCCGAGGATTATTCCCAACTCCCATAAAGGTGCTTCTTCTCGTGTTCACCGAAGAAGAAATTAGAAGCAAATAAAAAAGGCCATGATTCTCCAAATTTTTCCTGCAAGAGGAGCAACCGGTGGCACCGTGCCTCCGCTCATGAACCAGTTCATTGGGGTGGAACCGTTCCGAGGGACTTCCGGTATTGGAATCAAGCCAAATTCCTCCTGGGTAAGGTCAAAAGAGAGCATCACCCTCGCCAACACCGTGCCTCCGCTCATAAACCAGTTCAAAGCTCCAAAAGCAAAGACAAAACTATGACCAGCTCCGGAAGCAAAGAAGCAACTGCAACCAGCAATTACGACCATGAGAAGGCGGCGGCGCTTTGGAGGTCCTCCACGACCGCTTCTTGAAATCGTACATTCGTGCTGCCATCTTGCAGGTGCCAGTATTCTCGATTTGTACCATCTTGTACGTGTTGGTAGAGAGATCGAAGCCAAGCCCGTGAACCGACATGTTTGGTTGAAGATTGGTACTCTTGGCAATCTCAGGATTTCGCTATCTGGATGATCTTTTCCCCATGTTTTTTCAGGAAATAGATCTTCTCTTCCTTCAACTCATGGTATAGCAACACTGGTTCTTTTTCGCGGTGTATAAAGTTGCGGAAGTAGGAATCATCGACCACTTCTCTCCTGTGCTTGCAGACGCACCGGAATCATAACAGCAACTAGATCGAGACTCTGGATAGGATGTCGGAAAGGATGGCCACGGAAGTTCATCCATGCTCATCAACAATGGATCGCCGCCATTCAACGGTGAATATATGGAGTACAAGGAATGAGGAGGATTAGGTATTAAGAGTTTAAATGAATACAGATCTTTGAATTTTGTATTTTTGTACATTTTCACAGAACATATCATTTCTCTACATTGTAAAACTTTAGGCATATTTTGGTTAAGCTTGTAAAACAGTGCGTTTTTTGTTTTTCAACTTAATCGCCGGAGAAAAACATTATTGTAAGAGGTCATGTGCTAATTATTATCTATAATCAAAGCTAGACTAAAGTTTTGATTCCTAGGAAGGTACTCTTGGGCTCGTGTGATGAAACAATGCCAAGCAAGAAACAATCGAGAAATTTAATTAACACAAAAAATTTGATACTTCATGCAGGCTCCCCAAGACGCAATGCCTGGACCCGCCCTGACCACTGTTATGACCATCGCGGGAAAATTATATATTATATAGACTCTAACCAAATTCATATCGACTCGATAGAAGTAGAAAGTGTCGTCCGATTCGTATCCATAAAGTCAATGCAAACAAAACCATTGGTCACGGGGTATCCGCGTGATCAACTTTTAAGGGTGCATTTGTTTGAGTGAATATTTTCCGGGACTTTCACCGAAAGTCAATTGAAAACACTTTCTAGTCAACTAAAAAATATTTCCGCTTGTTATGGAAAATGGGATTTGATTTTCCTCTATCCACTCGTTTTGATATTATGTTTATTGTTTCTTTTTATTTTTTCTTCTTTTTTCCAACTTGGTTTTTGATGATTTTTTCAGTTTACTTTTTCTTTTTTCTTTTTCCTTCTTTTTCTTTCAGTCACTTGCCGTGGCGACGGCCGGTGATTGGCTACAGGCGAGCTCGAGCCTCGCCATAGGACGACAAGGCTAAGCCTCGGGGGAGCCTCGAGCTCACCAGCCATTGCCATGTTCAGCACCTGGCCAAGGAAGAAAGAAAGAAAAAATTTAAAAAGAAAAAATTAAAAAGAAAACGAAAAAATAATTGAAACTATTTAAAATAAAGAATATTGAAAAAATTCATTTTTTAAAATATATTTAAAAGTAAATGAAGTTGAAGAGATGGAGGGAGGAAAGATTTCCTTTGCTCATGTATTTTTCGTGAAACAAACGCCTGAAAATTTGAAAAAAAAAAATTTCTTGAAAATTGTTTTCTACGAATCGGAACGAAACGAACGAAGCCTCGAGGGTTTTGTCCGACTCACTCGGCCACTCGAGATTGAGATGGTGCTTTTCTGCTGCGATTTGCTCGTTCTGTTATGTTCTGTTTTTGTAGTACGCGGATTCTCTGCTTCTATAATGGTTAGGTCAGGGCTTCGGTTGGGTCCATCGGCCTGTTGGGCTTCTGGTGTTGTAGGATAGATATGATTTGGTGTGGAGATTATTGTTTGTGGTGCTTTTGGGTTTTATATTCTCGTATTCTTCGTCAAGCATGCTGCTCAGGTCGCTAAATTCAACACTTAAAAAGGTACTTTTACGTAAAGTCTACTGAGAAGAATCATATGGTGTTGGTGCGCAAAATCATGTCCCGCTCACTCGGTCCGACTGTACTCGAGAGGTTTTAGGTGTTGTCGAATTTGGAATTCTCCTTAAAACCAGCACGAGAGCACTCGATTTAGTCCCTCTCTTTTTTTCCCACTTTGGCAAAACCTTGAAGGAGGCACTGACAGAGATTGATGGACGGAGATTGACGTAATAAGCTAATAGAAATCCCGGCGATGGCACGGGGAGGAGAGGGGAGGGAGGGAGGGGAAAAAGAGAGAGGAAAAACATGAAAGGAAAAGAGAAAAATAGAAAAAAAAATTAAAGGGTAAAAAAATAAAAGATAAAAATGCCCTTCACTCAGCCGTTCTTGAGACAATTTAAATGCTTCATGCTTTTATTTGAAACAAGTCCATTTACTTTTAGCTCTTATTTGGAAATTTTCCAAATTAATATGTACCATATTGACTTTTAAAATTGAAGTCATTCACGTAATAAGCTAATAGAATTCACGCAATTCCGTACACGATGGACAGCTTCGCCTCATCCGTCGGGTCAATTCTCCACGTCGGCAATTTTACCTCACCGCCTTGGCTTTGTCGCTCCTCCGGCGAAACCAACGAGGAGACTTTCCTCCACGCCTCCGCACCTTCACCTTTAATTTCTGAAATAAGTTTAAGTTCTCGCAGCTTCATGAGAGAAGTATAAGTAGTCTGTCTCCAAATCCAAATACCCATTCATCTTCTGAGATTGAGGCTTTTAACTTTTCCTCCGTTAGTTTTGCTGGGATATGGAAGAACTTTTGGATCTTGAACAGAATCCCATCTTTGAAGTTGAGTGTATAGGTCACAATGAGTGGATTCTGCTTTTCTCCCGAGGAGCTGCTTTTAATTTGGGAATGGTTTGTTCTGATATTTCTCGTTTTTGACCCGAGAACACTCTTGTTTTTCTTTTTCCCTGATGATGGGATGGCATGGTACCAAGAAGTACCGAACTTCTCTCTAAATTTTTCCTCACATTTCTACAACCCTCGTGATCTGCCTAAATATTTTGAAGCTTCCTCTCTCTTCTATCTTCCAAAATTTTCTTCATCATTCCTAGACTAGCCTTTCTCTAGAATGTTATATCCTTGTTGAACAAGTAATAATAGAAGCGTGTAGAAAGTTAGTTAGACTATAAAAAGGAGCTAGTGCTTCATATTTTGGATGGTGTAAGAAGTCCAAATAAGAGAACATGAGAGTGTAGAGTAAAAACCGGTGTGTGCAATGAGTGATGTTAGTGATGTGAGAGTGATGTGTGAGAGCAAGAGAGTCCGCCGTATGTGCTTGTGAGGATGGTGTAAATTGAGTAGCCTTCTAATAATACGAAGAGAGTTTTATTTAAGCTGAGATATTCACTTGATTCTTTACAGGTACTACGTATAACTCGATTTTGGTTCTACATCCTTTGTTCGAGCAAATACTAGGGGCCTTAGCCACATAGATTAGTAAAATTATCCGTAAAAATAATAATAGCAGTTTTCACAAATCAATGAGTGAGACTTATTGAGTTCTAGCTGCTTCTTCTTCTTCTTTTTTTCAAATAACAGATTGAGATTTATTGAGATACCAAAAGGAGCACCGTGCGAGAGATAGATGATTTTACGTTTGGTCTATTTACATTGAGCGATAGAAAAAATCCAATTTGTATCTTGCCTTCATACATAGAAATATCTATTTCTTGACCTTTCTCTGCATGCCGGATTGGTTCTCCTTATCATGTCGATCAAGAGAAACAAGGCTTTTGGTCGCGGACACAAACTAGGCAAGCTGATCGAAATGACACCCTGCAATCTCAGTCTCACACCTCGTGAATCTTTTATTGTTGACATCGTACAAACATGTGTCCCTCCAGCCATGGGGGATCAGCTTGTCGCGTTTGTACTGGTCTAGCACGTAGTAATCTTTGCTGGCCGTGTTGATCCTGTATTTTCTGGTCCACTCTATTCTGGTTGAGTCCTTGAGCACCCACACCTCGATTGTGACGGAACGGGGAACGACGCCAATGATCTCCCAGCTCGTGCAATTGGGTGCCTCCACACAAATCGTCCGTGATCGAGTTCGGGGTTCAAGCTGAATTCCTCATTGAACAACCAATTCAAAGGACAGCATCGCCCTCAATCTGGTGTTGAACAACCAGTTCAAAGCTCCAGAAGCAAAGATGGAATTAGGACAAAGCCACTGAGAAGGCGGCAGAGCTTTGGAGGTCCTCCAAAATGGCTTCTCAAAATCATACACTCGAGCCATATGGGTACGAGTCCCTCATCGTAGTGAATTGCATCGATTTGTACCATCTTGTGAGTGTTGGCAGAGTGGTCAAAGCCAAACCCGTAAACCAAAGAGCTTGGTTGAAGATTGGTTGCTCTTGGCAATCTCAGGATCTGTTTAGTAAGAGGATTAGTCAGGGAGCTTGGGATTATTCTCAACATCAGTCCAATGCTCGAAAAAGCGGAAGCCATTGCAGGCACCTTGGAGTTTGTAGTCTTTCAACTCCCGGAAATTGCGCTATCTGGATTATTCTCAACATCAGTCCAATGCTCGAAACTCTCTCCCGCTCGCTCCTCCCGTCCTCCCTCATATCTAAGGAAGTAGAGGTGATGGGGTGGGATAGTTTTTTGAAAGTTCAGTGTTGGTAT
>JAGVVM010007286.1:0-12765 GCA_019149425.1 Psidium friedrichsthalianum
CCATGGACGAATTTTTTTCATGTCCATGACGATTTTTCATTGTCCAACATTTCTCCGATGTGCATCCTCCCATATCGCATTTTCAATTCTCGATTATAAGGAAAGCCTTCGCATTTAAAAGTCAATGAAGTTGATTGAACGATTTTTTTTTTTTCGAAATGTGCAAGTATAAACGTTGGAGTTGACCTTGAGCAATGTAATAAACGTGCAATCCAAGTGGTTGACAAGAACCGGACGCCACCATGATTTGAAATAAAATCCTCTACGGATCTCGATATTCTCGTGACACGGTTGAAAAGTGCTAAAGCCAAAATAAAAAGCATTAAAAAAGTGTCCATTCAAACCAAACAGTTTTGACCAAAAAAAAAACGAAATTTGGCTGACCATTCAAGCCAAGTCTGACCAAAGAAAGTTTGAAAAAAAAAAAAACAAATGACTCAGGTTGGAGATGACCATGGGTCGGGTTAGGTCTCTTCAGTCTTTCATCGCTTATCGACCCGGTCTATGAGGTCGACACATCACATGTTTTTAGGATTATTGGTGAAGAAAGAGTATGGTACGCATAGCATTGGTTTAATTCTCTATATCACATGAAGTGCACGCAATTTCTTTTTTGCGATACATTTGTAACTAGATTTTTAACTTACATAAAATTCACGAGATTAGTAAGATTTCTCAAGGGTCTTTGATTCACCGATTTTAGGTGAGCCTCATCATAGAAAAGGGTTTTAGTCAACTCATTCCAAACTTCTAATTCAGTAGTTTTGCATAAGAATGATCAAATCAAAGCATCACTTAGGTTGCGGAAATAATAAATATCAACCTTGCCAGACCATTAATATACTGCACTACGATTGCAGTATGTGATTACACTAATATAATTATTACAGTGTTGTAGTGATCAAATTAACAGCCAATCGTGGGTTCGCTAGCATAACTTAGTTTTGATGGTTTTAGTGAATTTTCACTTGAAAATGGCCAAGAGGGAAACTAAGTCTGAGCCTCTCATATATTTAGTTGGACCCACCTTCAACCAAAAGCTTAAGCTAATGAATTGTGGGCTAATTGGGATAGATTAATTGCTCAAGATCATATCAATTATCTGATGTAGGATTTTTCTAACATAATTCACACGTGTATCTCAAAAAGCGTCACATTGAGCAAGAGAGAAGATACAAAGTAATTTAGAAGTTGACATTGAAAAAAAAAAATTGAACAAAGCTCGACCCCCTTTTGAGTTTCTTCTTTAAAGGAGCGCTGGATTGTCAACAAGGGAATCAGAGTTCAACCCCCTTTAGTAGACGAGTGGTTAATTGTGTTTGTGGGATAAGGCTTTACGGAGACTTCGATAAGGACATTATTTTTTTAAGTGGGAGAATTTGTAAAGCATCTCTTCCATTTTGAAGTGGCCATAGAGTCGTTCATCAAGTAATTCATACCTGTAAATGAGCTAAACTACATACAAATGCCAAAACTTATGTACGGCGCTACTTTAATGCCAAAACTTTCAAAACGATCACTGAACTACCAAATTTTTTGAAAACGCTCACTTCAGTGCCAACTCTGATTTGTGCTGACGTGGCTCACCGAAAATCCGATGTTGTTTATTTTTTATTAATATTTGAGCGATTTGGCTTATGGAATTGGCACTGATGTGAGCATTTTTTTTAAAAAAATTGACACTTAATTGATCGTTTTGAAGGTTTTGGTACTAAAATGATCATTTTTCAAAAAAGAAAATTGACACTTAAGTGATTACTTTGGAAATTTTGACACTAAAGCTAGTGCCGTATAAAATGTTGGCATTTACTGTACTTAAGTCCCATAAAGGCCATTCTCCAATCAATCTCCTCTCTCTCTCTCTCTCTCTCTCTCTCTCTCTCTCTCTCTCTCTATGTGTGTGTGTGTGTGTGTCCAACCTCGCTACTCGACTCGGAGGTCATAACCATGATCTAAAAGTAATATCCAAATCTTGGTCGTGTGGCCATTGCACACCTCAAATCATGGTAGTGACTTCTGTTGGAGGTAAGCGTGAGTAGAGCGTGGTGGCAATGGCCAGTTGAGGCCAACAGTTGATGAAGTTGGGTGTGGCGGTTGTAGTGAGAATGGCATCAATGGTTGAGGAGACTATGATCGGTGACAATAAATAGCTGAGTTTCTATTAGTAGAGGCTAACGATGGACCTTTTTTAAAAAAAATAAGTAAAAGGTGTTTTCTGTTGGCCGATATATTAGAGGGAGAGAGACAACATGGACGATTTTTCATTGTCCAACATTTCTCTGTCGATGTGGCATCCTCCCATATCGGCATTTTCAATTCTCGATTATAAGAAAGCCTTCGCATGTAAAAGTCAATGAAGTTGATTGAACGAATTTTTTTTTTTCGAAATGTGCAGTATAAACGTTGGAGTTGACCTTGAGCAATGTAATAAAACGTGCAATCCAAGTGGTTGACAAGAGACCGGACGCCACCATGATTTGAAATAAAATCCTCTACGGATCTCGATATTCTCGTGACACGGTTGAAAAGTGCTAAAGCCAAAATAAAAAGCATTAAAAAAAGGGTCCATTCAAACCAAATAAGTTTTTTGACCAAAAGAAAAAACGAAATTTTGGCTGACCATTCAAGCCAAGTCTGACCAAAAAGAAAGTTTGAAAAAAAAACAAAAAACAAATGACTCGGGTTGGAGATGACCATGGGTCGGGTTAGGTCTCTTCAGTCTATCATCGCTTATCGACCCGGTCTATGAGGTCGACACATCACAATGTTTTTAGGATTATTGTGGTGGAAGAAGAGGATTGCACGCATAGCATTGATTTAATTCTCTATATCACATGAAATGCACGCAATTTCTTTTTTTGCAATACATTTGTAACTAGGTTTTAACTTACATAAAATTCACGAGATTAGTAAGATTTCTCAAGGGTCTCTGATTCACGATGTTAGGTGAGCCTCATCATAGAAAAGGGTTTTATTCAACTCATTCCAAACTTCTAATTCAGTAGTTTTGCATAAGAATTATCAAATCAAAGCGTCACTTAGGTTGCGGAAATAATAAATATCACTGAGATTTAAATTGGTTACACCCATACCCATGATCAAGAGCGATTCCCTATGAGATTGTGACTAAGGAGCTCAAAGGTTGGTGGCGAATCAAATGAGATGGAGGGACATTGTTGGTTGGAAAATCGCAACCAATGAAAATTTTGTAGCATGAAGTTGGATGTGCAGGAGAACCAATTTTCTTCATGTAAAACATACTCATTTAGAGTCATTTTCGCCGCCTTCTCCTTGAGTTACCGAGACATTTCAATTCAGATGGCTAGATTATCTCTTTCGAAAGTAGATGAATCTTCTACTTCTTCTCAAGTTTCGTGAGTACCATCCATGATCTGTAGCTAGAATATGATGAATGATATTCTGGTAGCTATGGAAGCTCAATAGTAACTAGGCTATTGGAACAGTGGCTCTTGATATGATATATTTGTGCAAAAGCTTTACTAAGCTGTCTATATTACTGTAATTTCATAAATAATTAAAAAAAGAAATTATTTTTCTAACTGTAAGTGTGTAACTTCTTACTGCCTCTTGAAGTGGAGAGCACCTCTTCATTTTCATCAATGTTAGCTAAATTTTAAACTGTAAATAAGTGGCCTCACTCAGGACAAATTCAATTATGGAGAAAATTGATTTAATGTAAGAAGACTAATGGACATGTACATGCAACATAAAATCAAATCTCAAATTTGCCGCTGATGGGTCTTCTTTGAAGCCGAGAGTCATTTGGTTTTCCCAATTTTCTTTTTAAAGGTTATGATAGGTGGTCGCTCAAGACTATGCACCGACTTGAAGGACACATGTGAAGAGCATACAGTAGCTCAAGGCCCGCCCAAATGACTGGTCTAGATAGACTCACCGTCCTCGGACCAAGCATATCTACAGGCTCCCTTCTGCACAGCCAAACTTGTCGGATTTCGAACTCGCCCGAGGCCTCTCTTTTTGTTCTCCTTTTTCTTTTGTATAAGTCTAAGATAAAACCTTATGCCAATTAAGTAATTCGACAAATTTTGACCGCAAGATTACTGACATAGACGTCGTTCGTCTTATGTGGCATGATCGATGCTGACGTAGATATTTTTTAAGTAAAATTTTTAAAATATTAAAATTTTAATTATGTTATTATTTCTTTCTTTCTTTCTTTTTGTTCGTTTTTCTTGGCCGGCGAGCGCCACCTCATTCGCGACTGATGAGGCCACGACGGCCTTGCCCATGGCCATCAGGGCCTCGGGGAACGCAAGTGATGCTGCGAAGGCCCTCGCCCGGGGCTGCAAGCAAGCCTTGCTAGCAGCCGACAAGGGCCATCCAAAATGAAAGGGAAACAAAAAAGATAAATATCTAAAATAGTTAAAATTCAATTTTTAAAAATAAAAATAATAAAAAAATTTCATTTCAACGCCGATGAGGCCACATAAGATGGCCAGCTTCTATGTTAGCTGTTTTCGATTGGTCAAATGAGAGGAGGATAGTTGAATTGTTTCGAACTTAAAGGGTCGTTATACCGTGAAATAGAGTTATCACCCCCGGTTCATTTTATCATTGCCCAAACAGAATATTCGTCGGAGCTTCCAACATATTTGGGCATAGATCTACGCAATCACTTAATATATTAACTAGAACATGCCTAGGATGTGTTTAAAAAGGTTGCCTGCGGAACAGAAGTTAGGAGGTATGAACCACTCATTAATGTATGCAAAACAGTAATGACCGAAAGGGAAATAAAACAAAACCAATAATTAGAATCACCTATAGTATTGGCAAGATGTGCACTCACACCATCGCTCCCAAATTCCACCTTTCTGAGGAAGAAGTACCTGAACGCATCAGACCCAAATCTATGAACGAAATCATTTGTTTCAAGAGTATTTCCAAGTAATTTCCCCATCTTCATGCCATCCTAAAATTTAAAATAAATTGCATAAAATAGAAAAAAAAAATTGCCTGTTCAATTGGGCGGTCCATCAGTCCGATTCTTCCACTCCCCCGGGGAATCGAGAACCGGACTGCCTGGACAACGGTTCCATTTCAGGAACTGGAAACCGAACCGAAGCTCCTGGAATAGGGCCGGCTAGTTCGTTTCGGGTGGGGTGGTTCCTTGTCCGGCCGGTCCTTTGTGCTCAGCCGCCCTACTCATGGGCATGATCTTTTATTAGAGGTAGACCTGTGATGGAAAAATTACCAAAGAAGTGTAACCTATCGGAATTGTGTTAAATCAATCTTAAACATTTTTTTTGGAGACCAATTGAATCCTAAAATTTTTTGCATTCGTATCAGTTCAGTCTATCTAGCCAATTTTGATCGAAAATCGCTGACACGAACACTAGTAATCCTATGTGGCCCGGCTTGTGCTGGCATCTGCATTTTCCATGCTTGATTTTAAGAGAGCCCTTGCATTGATTGGCATTCAAAAAGTTAAGATATTTCATTGAACAAAAGCGTGTTTTAAGTATTCGATTGAACGAAGGATATAAGAAAAACAACGGTTGCAATTTTTTAACATATATTAATAATCTATATTAATAATGTCTATTATCATCTAACTATTCCTGGCTTTCTAGCAACACGAGAAGATGGCAGCGTAGTGTTTTCAAGAATCTGTATTATTTCCTTTTTTTTTTCTTTTCTTTTCTAATTAACATCCAATTGCAATGTTCATAAATAGTTTAGAGACGTTTAGGGAGGAAAAGTTATCTAAAAAATCCTAAACTTAGTTCACTTTTGTCTATTCAGTCATAATATTTTAATTTTTCCAATTGATTCCATCTGATCAATTTTGATTAGAACTCACCGAGCGTCCTATGTGGCACAATTAGCGCTAATGTGAATAATTTTTAATAATATTTTAATATCTTTCGAATATTTTTTCTTGTTTTCTTTTCTCCATTTTCCCTTTTTTTCCTTTTCTTTTGTTTTTCTTTTTCCCTTCACTGGCAATCACTAGGCCTCATTGATGGCCAGCAAAGATCATCAGCCTCAGGCAAGGGCGGCTGTTTTCTAGATCAGGCAGGGGTGCCCTTTCTAGCCAAGGGCTAGGCATCCCTCGTTTGAGGCCAACAACCTTTGCCGACCATTGACAAGGCCTAACAATGGCTGACTGATGGAAAAAGGCAAAAAAAAAAAAAAGAAGAAGAAAAGGAAACAAAAGAAAAAATGTTAAATGTTAAAAGGAAAGCAGAAAAAAGTAAAAACAATAAAAAAAATTCAAAAAATATATTAGAATATTATTAAAAATGGTCAATGTCAGTGTCGGCCATACCACGCAAGAATGTTGGTATCCATGTCAGTAATTTCTAGCTAAAATTGACCGGATGGCTTTAATGGGCAAAATGTGAAAAGATTTAGTACTGAATTGACAAAATTAAAGGATTTATGACTGAATTGATAAAATGCAATATGTTCATGACTTTTGGACAATTTTCCCCATTCCGGTTGATCCATAAGTCGAGAATAAAAACGAACTGAAAAATTGGTTGAAAGGAAATTGAGAAAAGTCAAGTCTGGTTGCTTTAGAATCATAACTTTGACGTTGACCTTGATCCTTGGGATAAAACGTGCCATGAAAGTGCCTGAGAAGAGACCCGACTGCACGAGGATTTGAAACGAAAAGTCTTTAACCATCGTGCAGATGGGTGACAAAAGAGAGATTACGTGGTGGATGCGTATGTCAAGAAGAAATGTCATCAAATGAATCGACGCTGCAACGATCACTTTTCCCCTTCACGGATCTCGGCATTCTCGTGATAAAGTTGAAAATCGAAAAAAAAAAAAAAAGGGTAAAAAGTACCACTCCCCACCTAAAAGCATAAAAGCCCAACGGGCCGGGTTAAATCCATTGCTGGTGACCGAACTCCATAGGACTTTTTGGTGAATGGATTAGGTCTCTCCGGCCCGTCATGGGCCAGTCAATGCGGCCCACGGGTCCACTTCGTCGTAGTGTATTTTTTAGAATTAAGTAGAAGAGAAAGGATTACACGCATAGCATTGGTTCAATTTCCCTGTATCATATCAAGTGCAAGCATGTTCACTTTCGCGATAAATACGAGACTATGTTTCGTCTTACATCTCACCTAATTCATGAGATTAGTAAGATTTCTCACGGTCAGGTAAAAATGGGTTTCGGTCGTTTCATGTCTTCTTAGCTTCCAATTTGGCAAATCCGCTTAAGAAATATCAAATCAAAGCATCGCTTAAATAATGTCCATGCAATTTTAAAATGTTACGTCTATGATCAAGAGCGATCCCCCCATGCGATTGAGACGACGGAGCTCGAAAGGTTAATGGCTATTCAAATGAGATCGAGGGGGTTGAGGGACATTGTTGGTTGGAAAATAAGAGAAACCGCCCGTAAAGACCATTCTCGAATTACTTCTTCAAAGGCTTGCACCATACGGATTGTCGAGGTGGACGGAGTTAATGTTATAACTTAATTTCACCAACTCGACAAGTTTAAGGAAGTCATTACACTTTTTGAAATTTTAGGACTCGATTGTATTTTTATGACAAATTTTAGAAATTGATTGAATTTTTTAAAATTTTGAAATTCAATTTTATTTTCGTGATAAGTTTTAGGATTTCTACTGCACTCATCTCTTAAAAAAGAGAGCAATAAACAAAATCTAGACCCATCAGGCCCATTTCGCGCACAACCCAACCCTGCAACCCATCAATCCAATTCATGTTAGCTTCATTGGGCTCCACCTATGAATTATTTTGCAAAGCCCATCTAATTTCAAAAGAAGTGACCAGATGGGTCCAAAGGCCTAAACATCACAGGCCCAATTCGCTAATCGCCGTCGTAAGCTGCGTCTCACGCCGTGGGACAGATCCTCCGTTCTGGCCTGTTTCCGAACCAGAGAGCTCCAAGCGGTCGTTCAAGCTCCATCGCTCCATGAAAGCAATCTGCAGCAGCCATAAATGATGTTCGATCGAGCTTGGATTTATCGCTTCAAGCTCTATATCACTTGACCGAGACAGCGAGAATGAAAGCCAAGTCTTCTTTTCTCCAACTTCCATGTTTAATTCAGCTAGCAGCACTAATTGCCGGCCTTTGCCTGGATTTCCGGTAGCTTCTTCCTTTCTCTCGATCGCCTTCGGTTCGCCAGCAATTGCCGCTGGTGGCTGGCCGCTTCCACGATCACTTCGTAAGTCTCCTCTGTTCGAAGTGCTCTGTACTTGTTCGTTCCTCATTCACTGGCTCAGATCCTCATCATTTCTGTGCTCAACCAGTTCGCGATCATCACTTAATCATGATCGATTCTCTCAATACACCTGTTGCGCATGCTCATTCTCAATCTCGTTTGGTGCTCCTGCTTCAGCATTTAGTTCACCATGTGATGTCGTCTGCATTTGTGATTCTCTGAACTTGCTTTGATCTTATATTCTAGATTTGCCTCGATTACCCCCAACTCCAGTTCACGTTCATGTTTAACCGAGAAAGAGTTCAATTGTCCACAACTTGTTCGATAAAATTTCCGAGTCTAGATTGGATTGTGTTTAATGTATTCGCTGGCTTCCTTCGTCTATTTCTATCGCCTAAGTTGTAGTTGATTTCTGTTTGCCCTCATTGATAGCGAATCTGGTAATTGCTCGCTCCAAAGTTTATCTCGACATTACATGTTTTCCGTGTTTATACGAGATGAGCTCGATATTAGATATTGCCGAATTTAGCCGAGAAACATCTGAATGAAATTGGATTCATCCAGTCGGGCTTTAATGCTTGTATGCTTTGGATTTGGCCAAGAAGCATTTGTACTTGATATGTTCATGCTAACATTTGCTGAGATCCTCTGTTTGTATGTAAAGGCCCCGTTTGTTTCACGAAAAATGATCGATTTGAAACATATTTCACTAAAAATGACTGCTTATATCTCTTACAAAAATGAATAAACACAAAATATTTTGACCGTCCGTGAAATTATTCAGATGTAAATCGTCATCTTCAATGAAAATATCTTTAATCGACTAATTATTTCAAGCAATATAATCGATCTTTTTTTAGAAAATTATTTTTTAAATATTTTATTTTCCGTGAAAAAAACAGAGCATGACTAAGATCAATGAACAAAATTGATTGATTCGCTTTTTTTTTTTGTCGGAATTGATTCACTAGTTGACTCACTGGTTTATGAGTATTTCTGCATCTTCGAAAGGGAAACGTCCATGTTCGAGTTCCGAATGTTTTCTTGATTTTTTTTTTATGCGTCGATGATCGATCTGAGAACACCTCACACCACGCTTGCATTTCAGGGGTTGTTGCTGTAATGTGAAATTCGTGCATTATCGCCTTACCTCCTTGGTGTGCGATGCAATACGATTACCGATGAAGACTAGACACACAGACCGGTAAAACAGCAGTAGCTACGAATACAATTCTCAATCGACAAGGTCAAAATGCAGTATGTGTTTATGTAGCTATTGGTCAAAAAGTTGCATAATAGCTTACCCTGCAAGCAGGATAGGAAGGTGTAGTTATAACTATTATAAGATACTTAATTTAGTACCGAAAATTTTAAAATGACTATTTAAGTGTTACTATGATCACTTAATTGACTCCGGCAACGAAAAATTTGATGCGACTTACTGAATAATTTTGGCTCTAAATTGATCTCACAAATTTTTTATGCTTAAATGATTGTTTTAGAAGATTTCACACAACATATTCGAAAATAAATTTGTGTACCGAACAACGTCACGGGATCCATCCATTTTTCACTAGAGAACTTGGAGTTAAATTGGTTCCCAAACGTTCCCTTGCATTAATCCTCACGGTTGATCAAAGGACGGTAGTCGATTTTCACAAAGTCTCCTAGCTCTGTTGTTCAATCTCAAATGAAAGCAATGTTGGAACCAAAACAATAACGACGACTTTGGAAATTTAGGATAAAGGCACAGATAATGATGGGAGGGAGGACTTTTACTGGAATGCTAATGCTTTTGCATCGGTGTATGTTCGACTCTGAACTTCACAGCCTTTTGTAGTGCCTGGTCGCAGACAGCATTCAATGAGAGAAAGCAAGAATTCCCCCCACAAAAAAAAAACATGTAAAAAAAAACAAAGTCAAATAAAAGACAAGACAATAAATATTGAAGAAAAACAAGACTTACTCAAAAAGATCACTAACATGTAACATCCCAATCCTGGATAGCAACTAACGTGTTCAAATCCAATAATCAATTTTGTGTTATTCAAACAGCCTCCCTTAAAATTTATTTTTTGTAATCCAACGACATAGAGCATCGTCTTTAATTTTTTGAATGAATATGCCTTTAGTAGTTTCATCAAAATATTTGCAATCTGATCTGCAAAAATTAAGCTTAATTTTGCCATCTTTTACTCACTCATGAATATAGTGATACTTGATGTCGATGTGTTTGCTTATGATATAAAAATAGATTCTTGGCTAATGCAATAGCCGACTTATTATCACACATCATTTTAGCATGACTTGTTTGTTCGTGCATCAATTCATACTACATCCTACGAAGCCATATCGCTTAACAAGCAGCTGAAGCTAATGCCATGTATTTTCTTTTAGCTGTCGAGAGTGGCAACAACTTGTTGTTTTTTTCGAGAACCAGAAATACTCCTGATCCAAAAAGAAAGCATATCTCTGTGTACCTCACTAGATTGAAATTGTTAGTATAAGAATACATAATTCCATGACCACGAGTTCCACTGACATACCATAAAGTTCTTTTTGTTGCATGTAAATATGATTGATATGGTTTTCCCATGAACCTGCTAATAATTCACATTCCATAGGTAATATCTGGTCTAGTAGAGGCCATATCTCAAACTACCAACAATGCATCTAAAATAAGTCCGATTTACTAGTCCATTGGTTCCTTTTTTCTTCAGCTCCAATCGTTCTATGACAGGAGCCCGAATTGGTTTGAGTGATTCCATTTTCAATCGCTTCAAAATATCATTCGCATATTTCTATTGCGAATATGCCATCATGTGCTTGCTTCACCTCAAGACTAAGAAAATAAGACATCAATCCCAAATCTATCATCTCGAACTAGCTAGTTATGGCCTCCCTAAATTCAACAAACATCTTTCATAACTCCCCGCAAATATCAAGTTATCAATATAAAGGCACATAATTATGATATCATCGTTCATATTTGACTTGATAGACAATGTATGCTCATACTAACACTTTTGAAAATCATGCTTTGACAAATACGTGTCAATCCGTGTATACCAAGCACGAGGTGTCTATTTTAGCCCATATAATGCCTTTTTCAGCTTGTAAACTTGATTTTTCATGCCCTTTCTCATAACCCTGTGGTTGCTCCATGTGGACTTCCTTTATAAGGTTGCCATTTAGAAATGCTGACTTCATATCCATTTGATAGATCCTCCTATGGTTTTGAGCTTGCAAGTGCTAAGATCATCCCAATGGTATCCATTCGAGTCATTGGTGCAAATACCTCAAAATAATCAATGCTTGGCTTTTGCTTGTAGCCCTTTACAAGTGGTTTGACTTTTGTAACGGTCCGCTTGATCGTTGGGTTATACTTCATATAGTACACCCACTTAACATCAAGGGGCTACTAGGCCACAAAAAAGTTAGCACCCACGAGTCATTCTTCTCAATGGAGTGAATTTCTTCATCCATTACTTGGATCCATTTCTCATTTACAGCTGCTTTGTCATAGGATACAGGGTCACATTAAGCAAATAAACAAAAATTTACCATAGTTTCACAGTGATTTCAATACTATCATTGTCATCATCTTCTGTGACCACATCATCCTGACATTTGCTAGTGTCTCCCACAATCGCTGTGAATGACATAATGGTGGTTTTGAAGTAATTTATTTTTTGAATTTTTTAATATTTTCAGAAAATAGAAAAAATGAAAAAAATTTAAAAAAAATTCATTGAGGCCAAAAAAAACAGAAAAATAGCCCAGATTTTTATTTTAGGTTTCTTAATTTGCCAATAAATTTTGAAAAAATAATCTAGACATCCTTGCTTTTAATCACATTTTCCAAATTAATTGAAAAAATTATAGAAATTCCATTTTTTATTCTGTAATTTTTAATTTTGTTATTGGAGTCGTGTCATCCCATCTATTTTTCAAAATTAAATCCAGTCTATCGATGAATTGTCCAATTCGTGCAAAAGGACCAAAATGCAATTTTTTTTTAATTGAGTCCTTAAAAATGCTTAAATGAAATTAAAAATTTTCTAGGGACTGAATTGAAAATAAAGGAACGTCACCCCCTAGTTTTTGCCTCCTGAATCGATGGTCCATCATAAATTGTTATGGTTTGGTTTTGGTGACTAATTGTAAGCTGAGATGTTACTTATTAGGTTAGGGCCTTACCTAGCCTCGGGATCCAATTTTGAGCAAAAATAATTTTTCATATTTTCTGTATTTTTTGCATTTTTTTTCAATAAATATCTAAAAAACAAGAAAAAAGGAGAAAATTACAAAATCACTTTGGGACCTTGGTCTGACCTAGGGATCCAAATTTTTGGACACAAAAATAATTTTCCGCTTATTTTTTTTTGCATTTTTTAATAGTTTTCCGAAAATAGAAAAATACAAAAAAAAAATTGTAATAAAAAATAGCATTTGAGGCAAAAAAACTACAGAAAATAGCACATAATTTTTATTTTATTTTTTCCTCCCCTCATTTTTTCCAAATAAATTTTGGGGTGGAGAAAAAAAAAATTAATCTAGAATGGGACTT
>JAGVVM010007287.1:0-26623 GCA_019149425.1 Psidium friedrichsthalianum
GGGATAAAATCCTCATTGAGTGCCTCATGACTGAACTTGTTTTTAAAAATTTATTCAGCATTTGCTATGTGAGAATGTCATTGATGATCATGGATAATTTGATTTAATGGGGTATTTCTAGAAAAGTGCATTGAATTGAAATTGAGAGATATAAGAGAAGAGGAAGATCAATGTGTTTGCAATGTCACTTTCTATCTGTTTATATTTATAGATCAATCAATTATTATTATTTTGAGTTTAATCATAATTGTGAATACAATATGTACAAAATACTTAAATAGATCGAGAAAGATATGATGTAAATATGAGTGATTAATCTAAAATATTGCATGTTAGAAAGTTTAATAAAAAAAAACTTAAGTTTATAGGTAGAGGGAGACCATATGAATATAACAAGCATATAGGATCAATTGTTAAGCGATATGGGACAACAATTTCAACAACCTCTCTCACGTGCAAGCGGAATTACGAATAGCACGTGAAATTCTACTAATGGAGGGTGAATGCACATTTGTAAAAGGGATAATACTGATTATTATACAATGTGTAGAGTGGTCTTGGACCTCTTTCATCCCAATAGCTAGCTCATAGGATGATGCTTTCCCTTACACGTATAAATTAACTACTAACCCTTCCATAATCGATGTGTGACAACCCTAATAATCTCCCCCTCACATATCAAGCCCTAATTGAAATAACAACAATACGTATCTCTCTCACGTGACTATCAGATCCAGACTTGTTAATGACATGACTTTGATGCTAATGTTTGGTGATCTAGGGCCTCTTTCATCCCAAAAGCTAACTCTCATGTGCAAGCCGAATTATAAGTGACACATGAAATTTGACTAATGGGGATTAGACACACATTCGTGAAAGAGACAACACTAGCTTTTTTCAGAGGGGGAGAGAGAGAGAGATCTTTCTCTCTCACTCTCCCCTCCCCTCTTCTCTATCTCTGATTCTCTCTTTTCCATATCTCTATATCCTCTTCTTCTGTCACTTTTCTTCGTTAATTTAGCAGACGATCTTGTCAACCTTCTCCAATCTGATGAGTTCAGAAGTTTGACACGCAAGTACATCAAAAGAATTTGCTATTTTGGACCTACTCGCTCTAGAGCAAGTGTAATATCCAAAATATGATGGTGTTTTCACTCAACAAGACAATTTTGAGCAGGAACACTGAGACATGATAACTGAGGTAAGGTTTCCTGAGAAGTTAAGAAAGAACAAAAAGCTATAGAGACATAATTTACACCCGAACCAAAATGAAAAGCTTTAATAGTTTTAGTGAATCGACTAGAAATCATGACTATAAAATATGTGTGTATAGAGAGAGAGAGAGAGAGAGAGAGAGAGAGAGAGAGAGAGAGAGAGAGAGAGAAAGAGAGAGAGAGAGAGAGAGAGAGAGAGAGAGAGAGAGAGAGAGAGAGAGAGAGGAGAGAGAGAGAGAGAGAGAGAGAGAGAGAAATTCATCACGACAATGCATGAAAAAACCTAAGTATAACGTGAAGGAACTAAATCAAAATAGGTAGTAGAAGCAGAAGAGCTAACAGGAAAGGAGGTGCAACTTGTTTAGCTAAAGGATAACAAGTACTAAGACGCATAACAATAGATGAAATAAGCCTAAGTGTACCTTGCTAACATAGAAAAGACAAACAAGATGCAGATATATAACCCAAATGCTAGTACCAACAGTCAAGGTCAAAGATGACGAAAATATATTGACGTGAGAGCAGTTAAAGATGTCGCATTGTGTATAACTCTTCATGTCTACTACCCCTACCAATAGTCCGACCACTTGGATGATGCTGTACAATATAAGAATCAACGATCAATGTCAAAATATAACCCACATCAGCAAGTTGCCCAACACATAAAAGATTAAGAGCTAAATTTGGTTTAAACAACACATTAAGCACATAAAAGCTACCAAGAATAGTAAGGTGGTCTTCCCCTATTTGTCAAGCTTTAATTGGAAGCCAACTGAAAAATGGATGTGCGCTACTAGCGCGGCTACTTAGCTTTTGTTGCAGAGCTCGGTACTTTTCATTTTGTTAGGAGTAGGTGCTTGGGGGGAAGAGGGCATTTCCATTGCGAAGGATTCAATCCGGCCACAGGTTCCCCTATAACTACCTTGTTACGACTTCACCCCAATCAAAGACCCCACCGTGGTATGCGCCAATAAGACCGCCAAAAGGCTTTGTGGCACTCAGTGGTACACCGAAGTCATCGGTGATCATTAGTTCGATGCTTCGGGCGAAACTAATTCCTAGGGTGTGACGAGCGATGTGTACAGGGCACGGGTACATATTCACTGCAGCATGCTGATCCGCGATTACTAGCGATTCCAACTTCATGTTCCCAAGTTGCAGAGAACAATCCGAACTAAGGCAATCTTTCTGGATTTGCTCCGCCTTACAATCTTGTTTCCCATTGTAATTTCCATTGTAGCACGTATGTGGCCCAGCCCATAAGGGCCATGCAGACTTGATGCATCCCCACTTTCCTCCAATATATCATTAGCAGTCCCTCATGAGTATGGCACGCACTTTTTTCTTTATTTCGAAGCCTTTAGGTGGGGCGTACTAAACCCACTACGTACCACACCACTAGGCGACTCGCCTGAATGACGAGTCTTTCTTCACTGCCAACTCGACATCGTCGTCACCTGCAAGATAAGGCGAAAAACTTAACTTTACTAAGCAAGCAAGAAAAGCCCTTTCTATTTAGTTAAGCGCACTAACCACAATCAAACATTAGCGCACACTAGAAAAGTGCTTTGAAAGGCGCTGTCTCCCTTTGACTAATAGCACAGCTACGTGCTGGCACTTAATTAGTAGTGATGGCACGTCACTCAACTCATTGGCTTACTTCGGTTGCAAAGGCTTTCTCCTTAAGCGCATGTCTCAGCAACACAAAACGAGAGTTTCACTCGTTATAGGACTTGACCAAACATCTCACGACACGAGCTGACGACAGCCATGCAGCACCTGTATGAAAGTCAGTACCATCCCGTTAAGAACAGGTTTTGTTGTTCATGTATTAAGGGCTGATAAAGTTTTGCGCGTTGTATCGAATTAAACCACATGCTCCACCGCTTGTGCAGGCCCCTGTTAATTCCTTTGAGTTTCGATCTTGCAACCATATCCCCAGACATAGTGTTTCACGCGTTAGCTGGGCCCCTAATCCACGTAGACCAAGGGCGAACACTCATCGTTTACGGTATGGACTACTAGGGTATCTAATCTCGTTCGCTCCCCATGCTTTCGCACACCAGCATCAGTAGGGACCCAGAGACCTACCTTCGCTTTTGGCCTTCCTTCGTAGATCTCTAGATTTCACCCCTAGACATGAAATTCCACTCTCCTCTGTCTCACTCAAGTGAATTGGTTTCGAGATCATTCTGCCACTTTTTGGTGACTTTCACTTTCAACTCAATTCACCGCCTTCGTGCCCTCATTCCGAAGAGCACTTGCCCCCCAAGTCTTACTGCGACTGCTAGCACGGAGTTAACCGAGGCTTCTTCCTCGAGTCCTGTCATGATCACGCACTCGACAAAAGAGCTTTACAAGCGGTATTGCCCTTCTTCACTCACGCGATATTGTTGGATCGAGCTTTCGCCCATTGTCCAAGATTCCCACTACTACCCCCCGTGGGAGTCGAGCCGTGTCTCAGTCCCAGTGTGGCTAATCATCCTAAAAGACCAGCTAAGCATCATTGGCTTGGTCAGCCTTTACCTGACCAACTACCTAATACTACACAGGCTCATCAAACAGTGCTTTTTAGCTTTCTTCGGATTTGGCCCGAACTGTTCGGTAGATTCCCACGCCTTACGCACCCGTTTACCACTTTGTTCTCAACTATAAAGAACCTTTATGGTTTTTTAGTGCAATTTGCTAAGTGAGATGATAAGCATAGGTAGTCATTTGATGAGCAGTACCAAAGTCAAGAATTCAAGAAAAATTATCACATGTGGATTGTGCAGCAGTTGCGGTAGCAACAGAGGAAGATACACCAAAAAAACTAATATGAAGCAGAGCTAAATGAGAAAGTTAGGCCTCAATAACAGCAATATAATCATCCAAAGATGAGGATGAAGTGGTGCAGTTCGCAGATAGAGAAAAGATAGGTGCAACTGTGCACAAGGATACATCAAAAAAATGACTTAACTTCTAGAAACATCAATCCTCAAATGTCTATTTTTATAGTAGTTATAAAAAGGATGTGAACCTTGCTGAGAAAAGGCACACTGAGATGAGCAATGCTAAGAGGAGCTAGACTAGAAAATAGGCTGTAAAGTGGTCTAAAGATGGTAGAGCACCAAGAATTCCTCATCTAGTTTCCTCGGCCTAAAGTTCCTTAATTACATCAAAAAAAGATGAAGCAGGATAATGATAGAGAATCTGACTGTGAACTTCCTCAAAATCTGGTGAGAGTTGCATCAAGAATTCGTAGAGACGACAGTTGTTATAATCTTCAAGCTTAGATATAGTACAAGTAGTGCAACCATGACATGTGAAACATTCTATGCAACCCAACACATCGAGTTGGGACCAAAGAGACGTTATATGATTATAGAAATCACAAAAGATCATTTACCCTGGGTGGCATGACAAAGTTCATGCACAAGCTAATAAATGTGGACAGAACCTATTTGTGTAAACATCTTAGCAATCTGATTCCATAACTATTTCGCACCAACAATTTGGGAAAATTGGGGGCCAAGATCAGGGCTAATAGAACCAAATATAATTTCCCATGCTTTCCAATCAGCAACATGCCAAGATCTAATTTCATATTCGTGTCAAGCAATCTGGTCAACACTAGGTTTGGGCTCAACGGTATCAAACAAAGATGTAAGACAAGAACAAATACCATCAACATGGTCATATAAATCACGATAAACAAGAGCAGCCATCAATGAAGGTTTGCAAATAATATAATTAGAGCCATTCTACTTAACATCAATGTAATCACTACTATCAACCATAATTCTGAGATCAACAAACTAAAGCAGAAGCAACAAGATATATTAGTGATAAAGATAAAACCTGAGGTCAGTTACGAGAATGAGGCAAAAACGAAGTAGACTAAAACGATCGAGACAAAGTCGAATCACGATGAAGACGTTGGACGAATCATGAAGTTGATGCAATGAAGACTATATCGAGGGGCCGATGCAAGACGAAGGTGCAATGAAGAAGCGTCAGGCGGTGCATGCAATGAAGAACACAAGTGAAAAGTCGTCAACGAGACCACTGCAATTGGGGATTAGTGTACGGTAATCACAAGAAGTAAACCCTTGCTCCAATACCATATTAGAAAGTACAACCCAAAAGCTTAAGCTCATAGGTAGAGGGAGACCATATGAATAGAAAGAGCATATTGGACCCATTGTCAAGCGATGTGAGATAATAACTTTAATACTACATATTGGATCAACTCTAAATTATTATGCCCAATTTGAGCTGCTATATATTTCTAACATATGTATGGCAAGGAGCTCTCACAATATGCCGATCGCACAGATTATTTATCAATATAAACCTTGCAGAGAAGAGAAAGTTATATCTAGCCCATGATGAACAAGTGGGGATGTTGGGTTTATGGGCGGGCCATGGGATGCTCACGTGGGCTAACCAAACCATTACCCACAAGAATAAATGCTAAAGGCGGTTATATCTTTTGAACGTAATAAAAGAACATTCTCACATTCTTTTTGAATGTTTCGCTTTAGGTGCTCACTATACAGAGAGAAAAAGATAACGGTGAAGAAGACTGACAACGTCTTCCGTACCTTTCCCAAACGTGAAATTGTTAGACGAGAACTCTCTTAGGACTGCATTGGGACATTTAATTTGTGAAATCAAGGTACGTTCATTACGAGATGTACTTTTTCGATCGGTGGTTCAAGTATGTTCTTGGCCATGTTTTTCATGTAATCTGCTGTGTTTGTATTAAGATTCGTTCCCTTCACTCAAGTAGTTATTTACAAACCTTCGAGTGGGCAGCGATGATCATTGGATCTTCACAAGTGATCAACAAAAAGTAAAGGTAATCTCCATCTTCATTAGTTTCTTCATAATAGTTGTTGTATTATATCTTAACCTTTTGAATGCAATTAAATTATGTCTTGCAGGGCCTTGTCAATGCAATTTATTCATTATCTCTTTGTGCTGAACATAGAAAGTGTTTAAGGCACATTTACGTAAATTAGAAAAACTGCACAAGGGAGAAATGTTTTGAAATTACTTTTGGAGAGTTGCATATTCCACATACAAGGCTAGATTCAACAAGGTGATTGAAGGAAATTGGTTGGTTCCCATGTAGATCTTAGAACTGACTGATAGGGTTGGTTTCAAGTCTCAAGGTATGCAAGATTTATTTCATGTTACAAAAACTGAAAACCTTGATCGACCACTTGTGGAACCACTCTCTTCTAATTAAAAGCATAACACATGACGTCATTTAGCTCTTTTCTCATGTGAATTGACGATTTGGGGCTAAATTTAGGTTCCAATCACGAACCTTTATCCAGCTATACCCTCTGACAATATCTCCATTCCTTTTTCCCCATTTGACCATCATCATCCGTTCCTCATAACGTGCGAGTCCGGACTAGCTTCATGCTCATTTCACAGCTTTTGCAGGTCTCGACGATCGATTGACTTTGCCGTGATTCGAGACTGCATTTAAAAGAACTCGACAGAAAGAGCTAGTGAACCCAGATAACTCGGGCTTGCTCCCACTGTTCTTTGCACTACTTCGTTGAATTTCTTGATTGAGAAAGTTGGAAACTCATGTCTGATTAGGATTTTTGCTGTTTACTTCACATTTTGGCTTATGTAGAGTAAGAGAGAATGAGACCGAGAGGGCGAGCGAGAGCGAGCGAGAGAGACTTACCGAACCTCCATTTAATTCATCTTTAATGCGGCCTTGTTTTAGAGCATGGTCTTTGTCCACTTCGGACTTAAATCTCCTTTAAAGATTAAAAAAAAAAAGTCAGGTTGTATATGTTACTATTGGGACAAAATCCATATATAAAATTTGTCATTGGAGATATGTCGCTACAGTCATCAAAAGCAGTCTTTCAAAAGTTACGACAATTAAATGATCTATTGAAAAGTTATGACATCAAATTGAGTGCTACATGGAAATTTTTTCCAAGAAAACATTTTCCTCATTTTTCACCATTTAGATTTCTTAGGAAAATGAGTCAATGAAAATGATTTTTCTACCAAAGTTTAGATTCAGTAACATTATTTTCTCTTTAAAAAATTGAAAATTATTTTTCAATTATGACTATAAGTCAGGGTCAAGTCCATTGAGGCCGAACCCAAGTCAGAGGAGCCTATGCCTAGGTGAATCAGGGCCAAGACTCGAACTAGACAACCATGCTCAATTTACTGACACTCGAGCCTAGGTCCATTGAGGCAGGCCCAAAACTCTCGTATTCGTGCTCTAGTAGACTACGCCCACGCGTTGGTCCATCAATGATGAGCTCAAGACCCTAGTGCCCATGCCTAGGTCCATCGAGACTGTACTGATGAGGCCGGGTTTTCAATCTTAAGCGCCCGACCTCGATGGACCTAGGCCTGAGTGCCAAGGACCTAGGTCTGGCATCTGTGGACCAAGGTAATGCTCTAGGGAGCCGAACATAGGCACTAATTTCTCTAGCTCAATTTCAAATGATTTATACATTGACAAGTGGATCTTGAGTGCCCTCCACGCTGAGGGATTCATTACCCAGAAATCGATCGATTGCCCGTCATACCTAGCCATCTAGAATCGGTTAGTCTTTCTTCCCCAGCCCCGGGGGGGGAGGATAAAGATAACAACCATTCAGGGATTCGGCTGAGAAAGAGAAAGGAAGCCAATCCACATGCTCCCTCCATCTATATTACTTTCAAAAATAGACAAAGAAGTTCAGTTGGATCCTACTCCATATGTACCTGCAATGGAATGGGCAATCATTCGTCTAACAGTAAAATGTAGGCGTCAAGATATATAGATGACAAAGAAAGTCTTCTCACGAATTAGATTCGAACTAATATCAAGCTACTCTCCTTCTTAGTAGATCGTGAGTGGGTCTATCTTCTCCTCATTATATTTCTCCTCAAATCAATAGCATTTCGTCGAAATACAACCTTTCTATTCAACTTAGTAGTCCTATGCATTGTCAGTACTATAGCCCCAATCATGGTCACTAATAAAATTAAACTCGGAACCATAAATTCGGCCTTCTATAGAGATAAAAGGAAGATTAGATTTCTCATCTTTATGTATTCCCACCTCAAGCTCAATCATTGGTTGTCCTCCTTAATTGATTGGACTACAGCGAATCTCTCGTGTCTTGGTGTTGGAGAAAGTGTAAGACGCTATTGCTCACAACTAGTCGACCGATCTATTGGTCCAACAAAGAAGTCAACTCTAGTTGCTTCTCCTGTCATGTCGAAATGGGTATTCTAATAATGGTGGTTGGGTAGGCAATAACTCCCTTTTGGGAGCAAGGAATCGATCATCGTGAACCCACTAATAATCAAGGATCTAGACTTGATGCCATGATGTCCATGGCAAATTCTTTGGCTGCCCATGCGCAAGTTGCTAGCGACCAAATATTGTATGACTATTTAGGAAATCAAGTCTTTATTAAATGATGGAAGATATTTTCTAGAGATGTCACATTTTTCACGAAATAAGCAGTCTTAATATTTATCTATTTTTATTGCCAATGTATTATGTGTCTTCCAAGGCCAAATTGCATATATATATAGAGAGAGAGACACACACACTCAAGATATAGGTGTACATATGTGTTTGTGGGCACACGCTCTTTCCTACAAGTCGAATAATTTGAGTTTATGTCTTGAACAGACACATACTTGATGCAACGATTTGTCAATAGTTTCTAATTTCATCTCATAATCAAGGCGTGAATTCGGATGGCACGCAACCGCTTGCAGCGTTAAACTAGATCTGGGTCTATTTCTTTCACGAAAAATCAATAATTCAGAATTTTTTAAAAAAAGATTTATCGTTTGCATCACTTATGAAACTAAATAAATAAAAATGTCTATTTTCAATTAAAATGCTCTTGCATGGAGCTTTATTTTTTCCGGATAATATTATAATCTTTGAAGTCTATTCGACATTCAACACGTGTGCGTTGGAACATTTTTAATCAAATTGTACAAATGTCCCTGGTCACCGTGCTTGATGAATTTGGGTCCAATAAAACCTGTTGATGGGCTGTCCAACCAGACCATTAGCCATGAAAACCAATAACGATTTGGACAACACCATAAACGGACTGAACTCTACTTGGAATCTTTTCTAAAGAAATATTTTTCTCTTGAACTTCTAGCACTCTTCTCTCTCTCTCTCTCTCTCTCTCTCTCAGACACTTCTCTCTCTCTCTCTCTCTCCTCTCTCGCTCGTCTCTCTCTCTCGAGCCTCCTCCTTACGCGCTCGTCACTGCTCGCCTGCCGTTATTCATTGTTGGAACTGTTTAGTTGCTGATATTGCTTTGAAACCAAAAAAGGAACAAAAGAAAAATTTTTTTTGGTTTAGAAAAGAACAAGAAAAATTATTTTCGCAGTAGTTCCAGGGCAAAAAAGGTAGGTCCTGGTTCCAAAAATCAGCCATTATAAACATGATAAGTTTCTTTCGGAAAAATTTTCCAACGTGTAATCGATCACCCCTGAATCTTTTTGAACATAAAGAATCCTTTTGTCGTGATGCATTGGCGAAAAATTTGCAACGCAGGTAAAAAGTTCGAAGCTGTGAATGCAAGAACGACAAAAGAAATGATGGTTTGAGCGCATGAACAAAAGCAATCAGCAATCCTATGAATATCTCTACAAGTAATCATTATTCCTCAAGATAAAATAACAACAAAAAGAAGACATACTACTCCACCCATATTATTCCATAGAGTGGCTCCAAAAGGATAAAGTGATCTATACATAGGTTGCCCGTGAAGGATTTGGAATGTGAACAATGATTCAGACACATGCAAAGACTAGTTGGGGAGAAGCCACCCATAGATAAAAATGATTTATAGATGATTAGGACATTATTTTAATCCTTGCTTTGGGTTTACCGACGTCGGTTTAAGCTTAATTAAATGGGTTAACCGTTGACCAAGGTGAAGAAAATAGTGATCATCCATGTTCTAGGTACTCAAATGTCATCTTAGAGCAAAGAAGATGCCCTATCAAAAAAGTCGGAAGGTGAAAAATCGCAACACGCGAAAGATTCTGATTTCACCACGCCTGGGTCAATAAAGTCGAGGATTCCGTATTCCCCTCATCTTGTTTCTTCGGGAAAAGTCAAGATCGTACCAAGATATGAAAAGAGGATGGGACGAGACTCATCATAAATAAATCACCGCAAAAGTCCCGGCGAGATTTTGCCTAGCGAAGCAAAAGTCGAATTCGCATTCTTTAAGAGTGAGAGCAGAAACATCTTTGCAATGTGGACACAAAGCATGGTTACGCCAAAATTAGTTTGTGAGAATCTCTCTTTATTCACTTCAGACCTTCCCTTCTTCTCGGACACTTTGATTAAATCATGTTGCCATGAACTGAGATCTTTCTTCTGTAGCTCGAGACTTCAGTTCAGCTCAGACCACCACACAGATATTCCCTCGCAAGATCTTGTCGGTCACTTTTGTTCAGTACCCAAACGAAGATTCAGTCGGTTCTGCCTCAAGATTCGAATGTCTCCACATTGCAAATTGGTCGCCTATGTATTTACTTAATTTGCGTCTATTTGGGGAAAAAAATTCATGCCTACAGAAAATACTTTTCCGCAAATTATTCTTCAAGAAAATGATCCGTTTTGTATGGTGATATGTGGCCGAAAATATTTTTTGGTGTTTGGATCTCACTCGAAAAATAATTTCAATCTCATGTCTTTATCTCAAGCCAAAAGAAAATTCGAAATTTATTTTCTATTTTTATTTTTTGACCAGCAATCTCATGGCTTTCTTTTTCCATCAATATTCACGTCACGCGCACGTGACGTGCGCGTGATCATCATGACTCTCGTGCCATTTACGCGCTTGTTATCATCCACGTGCGGGACATTTGCCCATTAACTTCCAGACCATTTCTAGTGTCAACGAGTGCTCGACGTTCCCAATAACATCTTTTTCAGAAAAGTATGGCTGTCGGTGCGACAATTTATGAATGTTGTCACAATATTGTTATTGGTTTTGTGGCTAATGGGTGCTTTGACGTCATCCGCCGCTCCGAATGTGGGAACCCAGCCTCATCTCAAGAAGGTGACCAGATGGATTTATTTCCTAAAAATTGATTGGAAAAATGTTCCTTTTAACACGTTTGTTTATATTGTTTAAAAATAGCAATGATACTTGTATCATTAAAGCTAGCGTATGCTTAGATATTTTAATTGAAAATAGACATTTTTATTTATTTAGTTTCATAAGTGATGCAAACGATAAAATCTTTTTTTAAAAAATTCTGAATTATTGATTTTTCGTGAAAGAAATAGACCCAGATCTAGTTTAACGCTGCAAGCGGTTGCGTGCCATCCGAATTCACGCCTTGATTATGAAGATGAAATTAGAAACTATTGACAAATCGTTGCATCAAGTATGTGTCTGTTCAAGACATAAACTCAAATTATTCGACTTGTAGGAAAGAGCGTGTGCCCACAAACACATATGTACACCTATATCTTGAGTGTGTGTGTCTCTCTCTCTATATATATATGCAATTTGGCCTTGGAAGACACATAATACATTGGCAATAAAAATAGATAAATATTAAGACTGCTTATTTCGTGAAAAATGTGACATCTCTAGAAAATATCTTCCATCATTTAATAAAGACTTGATTTTCCTAAATAGTCATACAATATTTGGTCGCTAGCAACTTGCGCATGGGCAGCCAAAGAATTTGCCATGGACATCATGGCATCAAGTCTAGATCCTTGATTATTAGTGGGTTCACGATGATCGATTCCTTGCTCCCAAAAGGGAGTTATTGCCTACCCAACCACCATTATTAGAATACCCATTTTCGACATGACAGGAGAAGCAACTAGAGTTGACTTCTTTGTTGGACCAATAGATCGGTCGACTAGTTGTGAGCAATAGCGTCTTACACTTTCTCCAACACCAAGACACGAGAGATTCGCTGTAGTCCAATCAATTAAGGAGGACAACCAATGATTGAGCTTGAGGTGGGAATACATAAAAGATGAGAAATCTAATCTTCCTTTTATCTCTATAGAAGGCCGAATTTATGGTTCCGAGTTTAATTTTATTAGTGACCATGATTGGGGCTATAGTACTGACAATGCATAGGACTACTAAGTTGAATAGAAAGGTTGTATTTCGACGAAATGCTATTGATTTGAGGAGAAATATAATGAGGAGGAAGATAGACCCACTCACGATCTACTAAGAAGGAGAGTAGCTTGATATTAGTTCGAATCTAATTCGTGAGAAGACTTTCTTTGTCATCTATATATCTTGACGCCTACATTTTACTGTTAGACGAATGATTGCCCATTCCATTGCAGGTACATATGGAGTAGGATCCAACTGAACTTCTTTGTCTATTTTTGAAAGTAATATAGATGGAGGGAGCATGTGGATTGGCTTCCTTTCTCTTTCTCAGCCGAATCCCTGAATGGTTGTTATCTTTATCCTCCCCCCCCGGGGGCTGGGGAAGAAAGACTAACCGATTCTAGATGGCTAGGTATGACGGGCAATCGATCGATTTCTGGGTAATGAATCCCTCAGCGTGGAGGGCACTCAAGATCCACTTGTCAATGTATAAATCATTTGAAATTGAGCTAGAGAAATTAGTGCCTATGTTCGGCTCCCTAGAGCATTACCTTGGGTCCACAGATGCCAGACCTAGGTCCTTGGCACTCAGGCCTAGGTCCATCGAGGTCGGGCGCTTAAGATTGAAAACCCGGCCTCATCAGTACAGTCTCGATGGACCTAGGCATGGGCACTAGGGTCTTGAGCTCATCATTGATGGACCAACGCGTGGGCGTAGTCTACTAGAGCACGAATACGAGAGTTTTGGGCCTGCCTCAATGGACCTAGGCTCGAGTGTCAGTAAATTGAGCATGGTTGTCTAGTTCGAGTCTTGGCCCTGATTCACCTAGGCATAGGCTCCTCTGACTTGGGTTCGGCCTCAATGGACTTGACCCTGACTTATAGTCATAATTGAAAAATAATTTTCAATTTTTTAAAGAGAAAATAATGTTACTGAATCTAAACTTTGGTAGAAAAATCATTTTCATTGACTCATTTTCCTAAGAAATCTAAATGGTGAAAAATGAGGAAAATGTTTTCTTGGAAAAAATTTCCATGTAGCACTCAATTTGATGTCATAACTTTTCAATAGATCATTTAATTGTCGTAACTTTTGAAAGACTGCTTTTGATGACTGTAGCGACATATCTCCAATGACAAATTTTATATATGGATTTTGTCCCAATAGTAACATATACAACCTGACTTTTTTTTTTTAATCTTTAAAGGAGATTTAAGTCCGAAGTGGACAAAGACCATGCTCTAAAACAAGGCCGCATTAAAGATGAATTAAATGGAGGTTCGGTAAGTCTCTCTCGCTCGCTCTCGCTCGCCCTCTCGGTCTCATTCTCTCTTACTCTACATAAGCCAAAATGTGAAGTAAACAGCAAAAATCCTAATCAGACATGAGTTTCCAACTTTCTCAATCAAGAAATTCAACGAAGTAGTGCAAAGAACAGTGGGAGCAAGCCCGAGTTATCTGGGTTCACTAGCTCTTTCTGTCGAGTTCTTTTAAATGCAGTCTCGAATCACGGCAAAGTCAATCGATCGTCGAGACCTGCAAAAGCTGTGAAATGAGCATGAAGCTAGTCCGGACTCGCACGTTATGAGGAACGGATGATGATGGTCAAATGGGGAAAAAGGAATGGAGATATTGTCAGAGGGTATAGCTGGATAAAGGTTCGTGATTGGAACCTAAATTTAGCCCCAAATCGTCAATTCACATGAGAAAAGAGCTAAATGACGTCATGTGTTATGCTTTTAATTAGAAGAGAGTGGTTCCACAAGTGGTCGATCAAGGTTTTCAGTTTTTGTAACATGAAATAAATCTTGCATACCTTGAGACTTGAAACCAACCCTATCAGTCAGTTCTAAGATCTACATGGGAACCAACCAATTTCCTTCAATCACCTTGTTGAATCTAGCCTTGTATGTGGAATATGCAACTCTCCAAAAGTAATTTCAAAACATTTCTCCCTTGTGCAGTTTTTCTAATTTACGTAAATGTGCCTTAAACACTTTCTATGTTCAGCACAAAGAGATAATGAATAAATTGCATTGACAAGGCCCTGCAAGACATAATTTAATTGCATTCAAAAGGTTAAGATATAATACAACAACTATTATGAAGAAACTAATGAAGATGGAGATTACCTTTACTTTTTGTTGATCACTTGTGAAGATCCAATGATCATCGCTGCCCACTCGAAGGTTTGTAAATAACTACTTGAGTGAAGGGAACGAATCTTAATACAAACACAGCAGATTACATGAAAAACATGGCCAAGAACATACTTGAACCACCGATCGAAAAAGTACATCTCGTAATGAACGTACCTTGATTTCACAAATTAAATGTCCCAATGCAGTCCTAAGAGAGTTCTCGTCTAACAATTTCACGTTTGGGAAAGGTACGGAAGACGTTGTCAGTCTTCTTCACCGTTATCTTTTTCTCTCTGTATAGTGAGCACCTAAAGCGAAACATTCAAAAAGAATGTGAGAATGTTCTTTTATTACGTTCAAAAGATATAACCGCCTTTAGCATTTATTCTTGTGGGTAATGGTTGGTTAGCCCACGTGAGCATCCCATGGCCCGCCCATAAACCCAACATCCCCACTTGTTCATCATGGGCTAGATATAACTTTCTCTTCTCTGCAAGGTTTATATTGATAAATAATCTGTGCGATCGGCATATTGTGAGAGCTCCTTGCCATACATATGTTAGAAATATATAGCAGCTCAAATTGGGCATAATAATTTAGAGTTGATCCAATATGTAGTATTAAAGTTATTATCTCACATCGCTTGACAATGGGTCCAATATGCTCTTTCTATTCATATGGTCTCCCTCTACCTATGAGCTTAAGCTTTTGGGTTGTACTTTCTAATATGGTATTGGAGCAAGGGTTTACTTCTTGTGATTACCGTACACTAATCCCCAATTGCAGTGGTCTCGTTGACGACTTTTCACTTGTGTTCTTCATTGCATGCACCGCCTGACGCTTCTTCATTGCACCTTCGTCTTGCATCGGCCCCTCGATATAGTCTTCATTGCATCAACTTCATGATTCGTCCAACGTCTTCATCGTGATTCGACTTTGTCTCGATCGTTTTAGTCTACTTCGTTTTTGCCTCATTCTCGTAACTGACCTCAGGTTTTATCTTTATCACTAATATATCTTGTTGCTTCTGCTTTAGTTTGTTGATCTCAGAATTATGGTTGATAGTAGTGATTACATTGATGTTAAGTAGAATGGCTCTAATTATATTATTTGCAAACCTTCATTGATGGCTGCTCTTGTTTATCGTGATTTATATGACCATGTTGATGGTATTTGTTCTTGTCTTACATCTTTGTTTGATACCGTTGAGCCCAAACCTAGTGTTGACCAGATTGCTTGACACGAATATGAAATTAGATCTTGGCATGTTGCTGATTGGAAAGCATGGGAAATTATATTTGGTTCTATTAGCCCTGATCTTGGCCCCCAATTTTCCCAAATTGTTGGTGCGAAATAGTTATGGAATCAGATTGCTAAGATGTTTACACAAATAGGTTCTGTCCACATTTATTAGCTTGTGCATGAACTTTGTCATGCCACCCAGGGTAAATGATCTTTTGTGATTTCTATAATCATATAACGTCTCTTTGGTCCCAACTCGATGTGTTGGGTTGCATAGAATGTTTCACATGTCATGGTTGCACTACTTGTACTATATCTAAGCTTGAAGATTATAACAACTGTCGTCTCTACGAATTCTTGATGCAACTCTCACCAGATTTTGAGGAAGTTCACAGTCAGATTCTCTATCATTATCCTGCTTCATCTTTTTTTGATGTAATTAAGGAACTTTAGGCCGAGGAAACTAGATGAGGAATTCTTGGTGCTCTACCATCTTTAGACCACTTTACAGCCTATTTTCTAGTCTAGCTCCTCTTAGCATTGCTCATCTCAGTGTGCCTTTTCTCAGCAAGGTTCACATCCTTTTTATAACTACTATAAAAATAGACATTTGAGGATTGATGTTTCTAGAAGTTAAGTCATTTTTTTGATGTATCCTTGTGCACAGTTGCACCTATCTTTTCTCTATCTGCGAACTGCACCACTTCATCCTCATCTTTGGATGATTATATTGCTGTTATTGAGGCCTAACTTTCTCATTTAGCTCTGCTTCATATTAGTTTTTTTGGTGTATCTTCCTCTGTTGCTACCGCAACTGCTGCACAATCCACATGTGATAATTTTTCTTGAATTCTTGACTTTGGTACTGCTCATCAAATGACTACCTATGCTTATCATCTCACTTAGCAAATTGCACTAAAAAACCATAAAGGTTCTTTATAGTTGAGAACAAAGTGGTAAACGGGTGCGTAAGGCGTGGGAATCTACCGAACAGTTCGGGCCAAATCCGAAGAAAGCTAAAAAGCACTGTTTGATGAGCCTGTGTAGTATTAGGTAGTTGGTCAGGTAAAGGCTGACCAAGCCAATGATGCTTAGCTGGTCTTTTAGGATGATTAGCCACACTGGGACTGAGACACGGCTCGGACTCCCACGGGGGGTAGTAGTGGGAATCTTGGACAATGGGCGAAAGCTCGAAAAACAATATCGCGTGAGTGAAGAAGGGCAATGCCGCTTGTAAAGCTCTTTTGTCGAGTGTGCGATCATGACAGGACTCGAGGAAGAAGCCTGGTTAACTTTGTGCCAGCAGTCGCAGTAAGACTTGGGGGGGGGGCAAGTGTTCTTCGGAATGAGGGCACGAAGGTGGTGAATTGAGTTGAAAGTGAAAGTCACCAAAAAGTGGCAGAATAATCTCGAAACCAATTCACTTGAGTGAGACAGAGGAGAGTGGAATTTCATGTCTAGGGGTGAAATCTAGAGATCTACGAAGGAAGGCCAAAAGCGAAGGCAGGTCTCTGGGTCCCTACTGATGCTAGTGTGCGAAAGCATGGGGAGCAAACAGGATTAGATACCCTAGTAGTCCATACCGTAAACGATGAGTGTTCGCCCTTGGTCTACGTGGATCAGGGGTCCAGTTAACGCGCGAAACACTCTGTCTGGGGGGTATGGTCGCAAGATCGAAACTCAAAGGAATTAATGGGGGCCTGCACAAGCAGTGGAGCATGTGGTTTAATTCGATACAACGTGCAAAACTTTATCAGCCCTTAATATATGTACAACAAAACCTGTTCTTAACGAGATGGTATTGACTTTCATACAGGTGCTGCATGGCTGTCGTTAGCTCGTGTCGTGAGATGTTTGGTCAAGTCCTATAACGAGTGAAACTCTCGTTTTGTGTTGCTAGACATGCGCCTAAGGAGAAAGTCTTTGCAACCGAAGTAAGCCAAGGAGTTGAGTGACATGCCATCACTACTAATTGAGTGCTAGCACGTAGCTGTGCTGTTAGTCAAAAGGGAGCCGGCGCCTTTCAAAGCACTTTCTAGTGTGCGCTAATGTTTGATTGTGGTTAGTGCGCTTAAATAAATAGAAAGGGCTTTTTTCGCTTGTTTAGTAAAGTTAAGTTTTTCGCCTTATCTTGCAGGTGACGATGATGTCGAGTTGGCAGCGGAGAAAGACTCGTCATTTAGACGAGTCGCCTAGTGGTGTGGTACGTAGTGGGTTTAGTACGCCCCACCTAAAGGCTTCGAAATAAAGAAAAAAGTGTGCCGTACTCACGAGGGACTGCTAATGATATATTGGAGGAAAGTGGGGATGGCATCAAGTCTGCATGGCCCTTATGGGCTGGGCTACATACGTGCTACAATGGAAATTACAATGGGAAACAAGGCTGTAAGGCGGAGCAAATCCAGAAAGATTGCCTTAGTTCGGATTGTTCTCTGCAACTTGGGAACATGAAGTTGGAATCACTAGTAATCATGGATCAGCATGCTGCAGTGAATATGTACCTGGGCCCTGTACACATCGCTCGTCACACCCTAGGAATTAGTTTCGCCCGAAGCATCGGACCAATGATCACCGATGACTTCGGTGTACCACGAGTGCCACGAAGCCTTTTGGCGATCTTATTGGCGCATACCACGGTGGGGTCTTCGATTGGGGTGAAGTCGTAACAAGGTAGCCGTAGGGGAACCTGTGGCCGGATTGAATCCTTCGTAATGGAAATGCCCTCTTCCCCGCAAGCACCTACTCCTAACAAAATGAAAAGTAGCGAGCTCTGCGGCAAAAGCGAAGTGAGCCGTGCTAGTAGCGCACATCCATTTTTCAGTTGGCTTCCAATCAAGGCTTGACAAATAGGGGAAGACCACCTTACTATTCTTGGTAGCTTTTATGTGCTTAATGTGTTGTATAAACCAAATTTAGCTCTTAATCTTTTATGTGTTGGGCAACTTGCTAATGTGGGTTATATTTTGACATTGATGTTGATTCTTATATTGTACAGCATCATCCAAGTGGTCGGACTATTGGTAGGGGTAGTAGACATGAAGAGTTATACACAATGCGACATCTTTAACTGCTCTCACGTCAATATATTTTCGTCATCTTTGACCTTGACTGTTGGTACTAGCATTTGGGTTATATATCTGCATCTTGTTGTCTTTTCTATGTTAGCAAGGTACACTTAGGCTTATTTCATCTATTGTTATGCGTCTTAGTACTTGTTATCCTTTAGCTAAACAAGTTGCACCTCCCTTCCTGTTAGCTCTTCTGCTTCTACTACCTATTTTGATTTAGTTCCTTCACGTTATACTTAGGTTTATTTCATGCATTGTCGTGATGAATTTCTCTCTCTCTCCTCTCTCTCTCTCTCTCTCTCTCTCTCTCTCTCTCTCTCTCTCTCTCTCTCTCTCTCTCTCTCTCTTTCTCTCTCTCTCTCTCTCTCTCTCTCTCTCTCTCTCTCTCTCTCTCTCTCTATACACACATATTTTATAGTCATGATTTCTAGTCGATTCACTAAAACTCTTAAAGCTTTTCATTTTGGTTCGGGTGTGGATTATGTCTCTATAGCTTTTGTTCTTTCTTAACTTCTCAGGAAACCTTACCTCAGTTATCATGTCTCAGTGTTCCTGCTCAAAATTGTCTTGTTGAGCGAAAACACCATCATATTTTGGATATTACTTGCTCTAGAGCGAGTAGGTCCAAAATAGCAAATTCTTTTGATGTACTTGCGTGTCAAACTTCTGAACTCATCAGATTGGAGAAGGTCGACAAGATCGTCTACTAAATTAACGAAGAAAAATGAAGAAGAAGAGGATATAGAGATATGGAAAAGAGAGAATCAGAGATAGAGAAGAGGGGGAGGGGGGAGTGAGAGAGAAAGATCTCTCTCTCTCCCCCTCTGAAAAAAGCTAGTATTGTCCCTTTCACGAATGTGTGTCTAATCCCCATTAGTCAAATTTCATGTGTCACTTATAATTCGGCTTGCACATGAGAGTTAGCTTTTGGGATGAAAGAGGCCCAAGATCACCGAACATTAGCATCAAAGTCAGGTCATTAACAAGTCTGGATCCGATAGTCATGTGAGAGAGATACGGATTGTTGTTATTTGACTTAGGGCCTGATATGTGGGGGGGAGATTATTAGGGTTGTCACACATTGATTATGGAAGGGGTTGGTAGTTAATTTATACGTGTAAGGGAAAGCATCATCCTATGAGCTAGCTATTGGGATGAAAGAGGTCCAAGACCACTCTACACATTGTATCATAATCAGTATTATCCCTTTTACAAATGTGCATCCACCCTCCCATTAGTAGAATTTCACGTGCTATTCGTAATTCGACTTGCACGTGAGAGAGGTTGTTGAAGTTGTTGTCCCATATCGCTTAACAATTGATCCTATATGCTTGTTATATTCACATGGTCTCCCTCTACCTATAAACTTAAGTTTTTTTTATTAAACTTTCTAACATGCAATATTTTAGATTAATCACTCACATTTACATCATATCTTTCTTGATCTATTTAAGTATTTTGTACATATTGTATTCATAATTATGATTAAACTCAAAATAATAATAATTGATTGATCTATAAATATAAAGATAGAAAGTGACATTGCAAACACATTGATCTTCCTCTTCTCTTATATCTCTCAATTTCAATTCAATTTACTTTTCTAGAAATGTCCCATTAAATCAAATTATCCATGATCATCGGTGACATTCTCACATAGCAAATACTGAATAAATTTTTTAAAAACAAGTAAGAGTCATGAGGCACTCAATTGAGGAATTTTTATCCTCAAAAGTCTCACACGGCCTAAAAGTTAACAAAGGACAAGATTAGTTAAAAAAATAATGTGGAACTTTACTCTATGTGGAAGTTGTCGAAATTCCACGAAGGCATCTCTATCCTTTTATACATGGCTTGTGGCCCCTAAATTTATTGTCCACAAAGGATGAGATTTAGTTAAAAAAAAAGAATTGGAGACCTAAGTAATACTCTCAAATGTACGAAGGATTTTTACCTTCTTTGAGTCACCATAGTCGTGAGCAAAGCGACCATTTTTACCATAATTGAAACATTTCACTTTTGAGATGTTTTTCTTGAAAGGACGGTTTCCCTTCCCATGTTGGTTAACCTTCAGTTTCTTTCCTAAAGAATTTGCTTCTTTGCCTCTTCCACTTTTTGGATCCATCAAGACACTTATGCTTGGAGCCCGAAACCCCATGTGTTGTAGAACCAGCAAAATAAATGTTGATTCGATATGACGCATAGAATCCTCAAAGGTCATTATGTATTCATTATGGGTCAAGCAAATTTCATATGCTCCTAGCTATGAGCTAAAGAACGAATTACTGCCTGCACTTACTGCTCATCAATTAAAATGTGGCCAGCATCTTTTAGTTCACTTATCATGTTTGACATATGCCTCAAATTTTTGTTTCATATTTTATCCAGGAGGCATTTTATAAGGGTCAAACCTTAAAGTGAGCTGTCTTAGTTTGGTAATTGATGTCTAACCAAACGTTGCTTTAATGCTTTCTACGTGTCTTTGGCTGGCATTTTCAAAATCCTTGAACTCCCACATGATGTCATTTTTCATGCTACTCAGCAATGTAATACGAGCAATAAAGTACTTTTTCTTCCAAGCAATAAATGCTTTTCTTTATACCTTCTATGTTGTGCAATATTTTCATTTTCAGGTTCTTCCATAACTAGATTAAGATCTTCTAATACTTTTTCCGCTTCCAGCATATACTAAAGTTTCATACTTTAGATTTCATAAATTTTGTTGTTCAATTTCTCTCATTGTTGAGCTTAGCTATCATATTCTTAGATGTTGTAGCCATTATATCTAAATACGAAGTTTTTAGGCATGCATTCACAAAATTATTAATGTCTATCATTATGCAACTATTTTACACAAACTAATTATATTAATGAATAACTTCACATAAGTTTTAGATTCGAAAGGTCACTGATTCCCAATAATCATCTAAAGTCCAAATTTGAAGTTGTCATTAATGTAATTATTTATGCAAATTTGGTTTCATTAAGTTAGTAAAATGTTTTAGAACTCCCCACTTGAATACAATATTAGACATAGTAAGATATGAAATAATACTCAAATAATACATGCATAAATTATAGTCAAATTACGAAATATATAAATAGCAAGCAAGTTAAAATTTATACTTGATATCAATGAACCATACTTTATACAATATTTGTGTAATTATCTACATGTAATATATCTTCTGTATTTTAAAAAATGATAAAAACATGTAAAAATTATTCAATAAAGGCCCAAAACACGTGTTTATTAGGTTCTGTATGTAATTTTATAACTTTAAGAATAAAAAAAATGGAAAATAACTATACACAGTGTAGATAATTTCAATACGAACATAATGGTACCTCGCACGACCCCAACGGAGGTCCCTCGTGCCATACGTTCCCTAGAAGTCCTGGCATGTGCAGTCACATGCCAACTTGACAGCTTGACTTTGTTGGTTTGACCGGCCAACGCTCAGGTCAAACATTAGGTTCGGATCGAAAATGAGGCCGTGGTTTAGATCTTGGTTGGGTCAGAACCTAGACACTACCGTCAGCATTACGTTAGCTTCCTCATTTCAGCGAGGGTTGTCACATTTGCCACTCGTGTACACGTGAGGCCCACATACAGAGGCCCCTCCGACGCGTGTGACTTTTTTTGACGTTGTTCGGTGACTTGCAACCCCTCAAAATACTTATCAATGAGATGAATCTAATGGTATATTTAAAATCAATTTTCAATGGGTGAAAATAAGCGTAAAGGCGACATTTCGCTGTGGCTCTCAGGAACTTGGTCTCGTCGCGGTGCGTAACGCCATATACAGCATCTGTTGGTGATGGTTGACTACTCGAAATTCTCATCTTGACGAGACTATTCCATCTAGTTTTCAAAAACAATTTTTTATTGGACAGATGGAGTCAATGACCATTACAAAATACCCCCGAAAAATGATTCTTTCGCACTAAAATCGATTACGAATATTCATAATGATCAGGAAACAAGAACAACGTTGCTCTGATGCTAATAAAGGGAACGAATCTCAATACAAATGCAGCAAATTACGCGAAAAATATGCCCACGAATATACATGAATCATTGATCGAGAAGTATATCACATAACGAAGATACTTGTCTTCAAAGAACACCATTGTATATGAGAATAATGCCAACTTCTGCTGATACCGTCGTTACTCCCGAACGGTGTAAACTTCAACCGAGTATATTTTGCAATTTGACACATTCGAAGAGTTTTCTTTTGCAACCAAATCCCATTGGGATTTACAAAAGGAAACAATATGCTTTCATGAGTTTACAAAATGTACACGTAAAGTTCAAAGGCATTCAAAATGGACATTGATTTGAATGGGTATTGGCCTTGCTCTTTAACTGGCGCTTTACTTTTTTCATGCTCGGGATGGCTTAGAAAAAAGAATTTCAAAGATTGTGCTGTATACACATGCACATCAAAAAGATCTAGTACACTTGAAGAGTTGACTCGGGAACTTTATGTAGACCTACTTCTTCTGAGTTCTTCTGCTTTGAGGTGACGCATCTTCATCTTTGATATGAGTAATGATTACCACCGGGTTTTAAGAATGAATATGGCAGGCTCAATTGGCGATGCAAAGGATAAAAGTGTATCAGATAGAGAAACGAATGCTTTCGTCGTCCTAAGGCACTTGAATTTTCGTATAAGGTTGAAAGCAAAGAAACACTCGAAAATTGATGTTAGTTCGAGCAAGAAAACTTCTAACCATTTATCTCATGCTACTGTTGGAACTACCTCCATTTGGCTCGATGTGGGGTGGTTCTTGACAGGGTTACGAAATGAATTGCCGCTCAAATGGGTTATCAACGGTCACCTATAGTGTTTAGGATGAGAAATCATGTGCCTTCTTCCCTTTGGCTATCGTACCTTTTTCGAGAAAACCCATTACCTTGGAGGAACGCAGAACTATTTAGCACACGGCTCACTGTAGATTAAGATGTAGGACGTGTATGAAAATGGCTTGCCTTTTATCAGCCTATCATGCTTCATTTTACGCATTCGATGCATCATGTGCAGTTTATGCTCTATGTTAGAATTGGTAAATTAAACATGCAAAATAGTCTGCATAAATCATGAAATGGTACACACAATGCAGATGTGGTAATTTTTAGCATCACGCTTGTTTACAGAATGTGTAAGTATGGAAGAAAATTTTCAAGAATGGGAGAATTTGAATTGCCCCTGGACGATGTTGTTGGGGGCGGACAATTGGGGAAGTCTACTCCTTAAGTTGAGGAGTGGCTTGTCTGCTGAATTTCCATGCACAATGAAATGCATGGGTGAAGAAGTCAGTGAAGATTTAAAGTATTTGGGCTTGTTTAACGTTGATAATCGTCATGGTCGTCGGTTGAATGCCCCTGCAAGAAAGAAAGCAGAAAGATTATCTTTAAAATGCAATGAGTTAAAGAAGACATACTCTCCTTTTCATTCAGGGTGCCATCAATTTGGCCCCATTTTCATCAGAATGGATCTCACCAGATTATCATAATTTTGTCCCTTTGGGGTTATCTCCTTCGACATGTTAAATGTTAGCGTAAACATTTCCTTTAAAAGGAAAGGAGATGTGTTAGCTAGTATTGGAAGGGATAAACTGAAACGATATGGTTTGCCCTTCATCTTGAATGCCTTGCACGACTCCTTTATCGGCTTCGTTGGTTTGAGTTTCTTTTGACTTTCGTTGGACACTTCACCATTATGGCCAATGTGTAGTGAGTATTGACTTCTTCTCATTCCTCGAGTATTTCTTGTTTCTTCTAAAAAGAAATGTGCAATAATAATTATATTTTCATTATAATATTTACTAACATTTCTGGCAACTTTGTGAATCTGAACTGCAGACGCATTTCGACCACTGGTCAAGCTCTCCTATGGGCCTATCAGGCACTCACTAACCATAGGGCATCCATGGGGCCTGCTCTGCCTTTTCAAGATGTTAATCATTTAATTATGCCGTGGTGGTGCTTGTGCGTGGGCGAATTCGCACGTCACGGTGCTTTTCGTCTAAGGCGGAATTTCATAATCCCTGTTAATGGAATGCGATTTATGAATTAATTCAGACTGAGTAATAACTTATGGGTACCGAATTGGACAGTCCCAATTACGCGGCATGCTTTGAGAATCGCTTGGGTTTTTTGGCTTAGCGGAAATTTTCATTTTTCGCGAAGTTATTCTATCTAAGTGACCATAATTCGCGACTCCTATTTGGCCCTAGTTTTGTTAATGCAAGAGTAATATACATTTGGGTATGGACTGTGGTCTTCAGGGGATAATTTGTAATTCGCTGAGTTATAGAAGGGTTGGCGAATTTGTAGTAAGGCTGGAGTGAATTGAGGTAAATTCGGATAATGAAAATGATACTTAGTTACCTTCGACGCTTGCGCGGATGTCTAGTCAGCAAATTAATTCTTGTCCTTAAGTTTGCTGTGCAGTAAGGGTGGACTAGCCTCGCAGAAAGTCGAGTCGCCACGTCTCGGCAATTGTAATAGAATGGATATCTGTATTCTCATTGATGCATGCTATGTCTAGGAATCTCACTCCGGGAACTGATCATTTCGAGATGACTATTACCAGGAGTAATGGCAGAGGCTAGGATATTTAAGTACTCATCTTGTCATGATTTATAGGTATCTGTTGTTTTTTTTGTGTCTCTAGGGCTGTGGCCCTAATTTCAGATGCGATAAGCGCTAGTGCTCCTAAAAGGAGGCGCGGTCCCGTTTAGTATTCCGACTTGGATAATCAAGTTTTCAGGAATACTCGCAATTGATAATTGGACAATGTTCGTGCCTGAAAGAGGCTCGCTAAATTAGCTGATTATGTTTCGAGGTGGGGAAGAAAGGAGGCGGGACCAAGCTCGGGGCCGAAAGAAAGTACAAAATGAGTGGAAGTGAAAGACGATTATTATTTGGTCCGGGGCCGTCCGTCTTGACGCTAGAGTCTGTATGGGCTAGTAGATGTGTTAGATAATTTAGGCAGAGTGCTAAGAAAAGATTATTTTAGGGGCGACGAAATCTGGAGTTACATTTTCCGATCGCGATGGGGGGGGGACGGCTTATCAATCTAGCACCGATTGAGCTTCGGTACTAGCCGGTCCGCTGACATTTCATTCGAATTTCGAGATGTCTGCAGTCGGTCATCTTTTTGATCAAAAAAATTTTGACTAGTTTGACCAAAATAATTGAGGGCGCCCAAGCTTTATCAGGTATTCCATTTCACTGATATTGCCAAGAATCTGTCATTCGTTCAGCTTTATGCCGCTTTTCAGGTGATGATAGTCACTGCCGGCGAATAATTCTGCCGCTGAGGATATTTCTTGGTCAAACCACTCTCTCTCGCTCGCATGTATTGCCATCAGATTCTCTCCGTCTCTTGCTCGTCTGCGCTCTCTCTCTCATAATATTCGGATGTCTCTCTCGGGGGCCTAGTTTGTCTGGGCGTCTCAACTTCAACTGGCGCGCCGACGGAAATCCTGTACTAGTCGGGATCTATGCGCGATTTTGGGTCATGTGTAGTTCAATGTCTTGTGTTCTTATTCCTAAATTGGTTCCCCATCGATCCCGAGCTTCGTTTTCACTTTCCAATCTTGCTTTGGGCTCGTGTCGGGGGGGGGGAGTCGACGAAGCGCTAGTCTTTTGTTACGCTAATTTCTGATATAGGGCTGGTCATATTGGATATGTTGACCTTCAGGCGACGCCTAAGGCTCATTTTCATTGAAAATATTGATTTTTCAGCTTAGTGAACACATTCCCTTGCGGGTCGCTTGCGAAGCAGGCTTGTGTTTCCTTGGGTTATGCCGGAGTTCCGTGTCGGCGTCTCTT
>JAGVVM010007288.1:0-29464 GCA_019149425.1 Psidium friedrichsthalianum
GAGTTAATATAGTCCAATCTTTTTTTACCAAGTGGTTTCGAAATCTTTCTTCATTTCTGTTCATTCAGTCTATCCTGCTGCAATTTAACTGAAAATCCTGACGTGGCAACCGAGATTTGTGCATTGGTGCTGATTGCGCTGAGTTGATGGTTTTTTAAGATTTATTTTTATTTCATTTTTTCCTCTTTCTTTTTATTTTCCTTCTTCTCTAGTTGGTTAATCCAAGTCCGGCGAGGTCGCCTTCTAGCTACGATCGGTTGTTGGCGGAAGACGGAAAAATACGGAAGTGAAAGAAAGGGGGGAAAATAAAACAAATGAGAGCTAAATAAATTTAAAAACTAATCAAAATATTATTAGATGTTGTTTACGTCAACGCCATGCCCAGTCCAAGCATTATCGATCAAAATTAATCTGATGAACTGAAATGGCACAAATAAAGAGGCGGACGCAATTAGTTGTAAAAAACAAGGGATTTGGGTGACTGAATTGACCATTGCAATAAGTTTTAGGACTTTTTTTGTATGATTGTGTTGTGATACAAAATACGAGTCAATTTGGACTAATTTTCCTGAGGCATACACACAATATGTCGTGAATTTCATTGACATCCTTCGTCGACCACTAAAAGTTGACCAGGGAAATTATGGTTCTTCATTATTTTACACCAATGCAACAAAGACTTATGATTCCTTTCTATGTGTGTGGTTCCATGATCATCGAGACAACTTTGTCGTTTTTACTCCTCGATAAGATGCCAATGCCCCAGAATGCAAGTGCATGGGAAAACAAATTCATATGATGCGAGTAACAGCTCATAGACCCTTGCCTACGTAACAATTCGCCACTCAAGAGAATACTCCGAGTAAAAGTAGGTGACTATTTGGAGGAAAAGTGTAAAAAATTTAAAACTTATTCATTGGTGCCAATTCAATCCTAAAACTAATTTACGTTGGGTGTCAAGTTCGTACATAACCTTTTATTTGATGCCAATTCAGTTAAAAATATTTTTGCATTTGGTGCCGAATTCAGTTCTACAACCTTTGTATGAATGCCAAGTTGAGTCATCTGGGTGCCAGGGTGTGTAATAACTGAAATCACTGATGTGGACGTAGATTGCCAGAGCATGGCACAACCGGCTGGAATATTTTTAAATCCTTTTAATTGGTTTTTTATTTTTTTCTTCTTTTTCTTTTCTGCGGGGAGTCGAACATTTATTTTTGTTCTGACCGGGTCGCAGGAAAAAAATTATTAAAAAGTATTTAAAAATATTCAAATGATTATAATACTTAAACATATTTACAAAAATGTCCAGCATCAATGCCATCCAGGACACGTGGGACAAATCGACGTTCACGTCAGCAGTTTTGGCCGGGGGACAAAAATTGGCAGATTTGGGACTTAATTGACACAAATTCAAAAGTTTTAAGGTCTGATTGTCCAATAGAATAGGTATGATACTTTTTCAACGTTCTCCCACTCTTTTGAGAAAAGAAACTTTGTTGACACTTGATTTTTGACCAATTTTATTTTAAAAATTTTTAGAAATCCATAAAGTTCAGCAAAATTGAAAAAGTATCACCTTTGGACCTTGGCATGGCCTAGAGAACCCAATTTTGAAGCAAAAATGATTTTCCATATTTTCGCAGATTTTTCTGTATTTTATTTTTCAAAATTCTAAAAATTTAATAAAAATGAGAACATTGCAAAAACACACTTTGGGTGGGTGACGACCTCGGCGAATCCTAGGAACCAATTGTTGAACAACAATAATTTTCCTTATTTTTTTCATTTTTTAATCTTTTCAGAAATTAGGAAATAGAATAAAAAAAATTATAAAAAATACCATTTCAGTTCAGAAATTTACCAAAAAAGTCAATATTTTTAATTTAATTTTCCTCTTCACTTGGGAATTAGTAAATTTTTGAAAACTTGTCAGATCTGGAATCTAGGGTTTCTTTGGTAATTTTAGTTTTATATTAGTGTAAATAATTCTAGAATTGCATTTTAGCTTTTTAATTTTTAATTTTTACATTTTTTAGGGGGAGGGGGAGTCGTTGTCATCCTCCTGCGTAGTTTTCAAAATTGCAAGATCGAGTCCAAAAGCCTCAGAATTGTCCATTTCGCTAAAAAGGGCGAACCAAAAATCGCAATTTCTGATTTTCAAATTAGTCCCCCTAAAATCACTAAAATGAGATTAAAATTTTCCGGGACTTGAATTGAAAAAAAATTAGGGCGACGTCACCGCCCTAGATTTGTGATGCGTGTCTGATCCAATGGGTGGCAATAGTTTTTTGGAGCAAAAGTACCCTAAGACTTTTTGGATTTTGCAGATGGGTTTTCGGGTCAATTAAAAATTGGGCTTTTATTGCAATGTTCTGAAGATTTTCTGGGGAAAAACATCATTTCAAGTAGATCAATGCCCCTGATGGTGTCAAATTTTGTTATCAATTATTCAGAAAAATGGGCAATTTGGGTCAATTTGGGTTTTTATCCAACCACCACCGGGTGTTGACCCGGCGGTCGGATCGAACCGACCCGGTGACCGCACTGTTCATCATCCTCCCCCCAGAGGATCTCCTGCGCGCAGGCGGTCACTTTCGAAAAGGGAGGAATTTCTGTTGAAACAAGGTGATCTGCAAAGATTTTGGATGATTTTCGGGTATTTGTGAATTTTGGGGGTTCTGTTAGACACAAATTTCCTGTCATATAAAAGAGAAGAGGGAGCTCCACAAGAGGACAACGAGGGACGCCATTGAAGGGGGTGAAGCAGAAGCGTTGGGACGCGGGTCCACGAGGATTTCGGAGTGATCAAGCTTTGAGACCGAGTCAAAAGTATCGCGGAGACCAGACGAACACGAATAGCCGTTTGCATCGTCATTTTCGAGCCCCGATAAGAGTAAGTGCCATGTTCGAATCTCCTTACTGTGCGTTAATGGCGATCATGATGCTCGACCTCTATTCGTGCAATTGTGAGGGATGAGAGTAAATATGTATCTCTACCCGAGCTGCTCTACAACGCTAGTTTCGCAATCTAATCGTCCTTTTTTGCATCGATTTTTGCATCGTGGACCTTGGGAGGGGCAGAGAAAAAACCGAAACCTCCAAGCGGGGGGCGATAACAAAGTGCCGAGGGCGGGGGCCACACGCGATTCGTCGTCTCTTTCTGTCAACCAAAATTCCAAGCTACTCGGTGGCTGTGTCTGGAGGGGGAAGGGAGGGAAGGGAGAGGGGAGGGGGGGGGAGGGAGGGAGGGAGGGGGAGGGGGAGGGGAGAAGGGGAGAAGGAAGGAGAGGGAAGAGGGGGGGGAAGGAGAAAGGGAGGAGGGAGAGAGGGAGGGGGGAAGAAGAGAGGGGGGGAGATGAGGGGAGGGGGGGGAGAGAGGGGGGGAAGGAGATGAGAGGGGGGAGGGGGGAAGAGAAAGAGGGAGGGGGGGGGGGGGAAAGGGAGAAGAGTGGTGGGAGAAGAGGAAGGAGAAAGGAAGGGAGAGGGGAGGGAGAAGGGGGGGAAGAGAAGAAGAAGAGGGGGGAGGGGGGGGGGGGAAGGGGGGGGGGGGGTGGAGGGGGGGGGGGGGGGGGGGGGGGGGGGGGACTGGGCTCCTCGGCTTTGCCTCCGCTGGGCTTGGGCCCTGAAGGGGTCCGTGTGCACACTCGGGACTCTTCCCTCCCGGTCTTTTCTCCTTGGGGGTTTTCTTTAGGGTGTCTGTGAATAGAATGATTATTGCCCTTATGCTAAGTTTTCGGATCGCGACCAAAGCTAGCTCTGTGATTATTCATTAGTCCTAATTCTTTGTGATAGAATGGCTGATCGTACAATAATATGAATCCTGGCAATCCCTGCATATTCATGCATATAATATTCCCGATATCCATCCACCATAAAAACATAAAAAAAAAAAAAAAAAAAAATAATCCAATATCCCCAAAATAATCCTCCATCCTCCGTCCGATCCCCGCATAATCCGTCCCCCATCCTCCTACCCTCCCCCGGTTATCCTATCCCTATCCCATCCCCCTCTCCATCCCATTAATCAAATCCAATATAAAACATAAATCCATTCCAATGAATCCCAATCTATCTAATCCTCATCGTTCGTATCTCTATCGTCCCCACTTCTGACAAATATCCTATAAACTCCCTGCAATCCAAAAAAATAAACTCAAAAAAAGCAAAAAACCGCTCTGATCTTCCCCCCCCTCATCCTCATACTCCCAAGATCGTACTATATGAATCTCTCTCCCCTCATCTGCCCTATGAATCTCCCCATCTGTCCCTGCGTGCAATAATCGATAATCTCCTCCCCTGCATTCCCCCATTCTTCCTCTCATCCTCTCCTCTCAAATCATCTATCCTCCTCCGCAACTTCACAAAAAATCCACATATTATTGAATCCCCATCTGTCTGCAAATTGAATCTCTGCAAAATCCTCACTTCCTTCCTATCCCTTCAAAAATAATCCCCCCCCTATGTCCAGTCAAAAAAAAACAATAAAAAAAATCCAATATCCTAAAAAATCCTCCAATCCTAAAAAAAACTCCTCTTCTGCAAAAAAAAAAACAAACTATCTCTATCAATCTTCTATGAATCTGGCAATCCACAAAAAAAAATAAATCTAATCATCTTCTTCAACCAAAAAAAAATAAACTGGAAAAAACTAAAAAAAACAACAAAAAAAAACACTAAATTCAAACTTCAATCCCTCATGCAAAAAAAAAAAAAATCCACATCCCATAAAAAGAAAAACATATCACAACCATCTTCATCTTCCATTGGCACATCCCAAAATATATCTGCAAATAAAATACCAAATCCGAATCCTTCCCCCCTTCTCGAATCTACCTGCCAAATACAAATATCCTGCAATCCCCATATCTTAATCTTCTGCAAAATCCTCCAAAAAATAACAAAAACTTTCATCCCTACTAATCCTCTCATCAGTGCAATAAATACAAAAAAAAAAAACAAAATACAAAACATGGGAAAAAAAAATATTCAAAAATTAAAAAAAATCTATCACATTCCTTTCTTCTTATGAATCCTCTGTCTTTCAATCCAAAATCTATCCAATCTGTCTGCACAATAATAATTCAAAATCTGCAAAACACAAATCTTGCTCTGCAAAATAATCCTGAAATCTATCTACGTTCTCCAATCCATCCCTTCAAAAAATAAAAAAAAATAAACCCAAAACACAAATAACAATAATCCCTTCTTCATCCTTTCTATGAATCTTCCCATTCTTTCCTTGCAATATATTCCCCTAAAATGAAACAACCAATCTACAAAAAACTCCTGCAAAATCCAATCACTATCGTCCTGAATCTTCAAAAACAACGTTGCATATCCAAAATCTTCAACTCCCACTCCTATCTGCCCTTCAAACTGTCATAAAAAATAAAACGACAGAAAAATCCAAAAAATCCTCAATCATCTTTCCAAATCCAAACCCCAATATAAACACTCCAAAAATATAAACAAAAAAAAAAAAAAAAAAAAAAATTAAAAAAAACCGTGGTGGACTCCAAAAAAACATAAAAAAAATAATAAACCAATCCACAAATCACAAAAAAATCCTCCATCCATCACTCCCTTCTCCCCCCCCTCTTTCTCTCTGTGCTCCATCTTCCTATGACTCTTTCATTCTAATCCCGCATACCGTATCCCTTGCACAACAAAACACTAAACAAAAATAAACATACAAAAAATGATCCTATAAAAAAAAAAATCATAACACTCTATCCCATCTTTCCCCTTCCCCCTGCAAAAAAATCCCAGACAATCCCCCCTCAATCTCATCATCCCTCTTCTGAATATCCCCCCCAATCTCGCTGCCAAAAAAACTAATCCCCCTCACTGCGGGAAAAAGGGGAGAGAAGAAAAGCGCGTATGGAGGAGACGGGGGGGGGAGGGAGGAGCAAGGCGCGGGAGCGGGGGATAAAAAAGAGGACGTCCAGTGAAGGGGGGGAGTGAGGGAAGGAGGGGTCGACGGGAGGGGGGGGGGGGAAGGAGGAGAGGAAGAAAGGGGGGGGGAGAAAAAAGGAGAAGAAGAGAAAAAGAGAACAAGGGAACAAAATCCTCCGGTCACGCAGGCCGAGGTGGGGAGTCAAAGCTAGCGCAACTGGAGACAAAACATACAATAACAAGAAAAGGAAAGTCCGGACGAGTGGACGCGTAAGAGGGGGGGGATGCGGGGAAAGAAGTAATAGGGGATGCTTCCTGGGGATCACGGAGGTAAAGGGAGAAAGGAAGTAGAGGGACGAGTAAAGGAGATGCGCAAGGGTTAAAAAGAATCCGGAGTGAGACAGAAAAACCAATAGAAAGAGGAATATTATCCTCATTCATATCTTATTCTCATAAAGGAGACCAATAATCCAGGAAAACAAAATCCAAACAATAAAATACTCCACAAAACTTGCACATTTACATATCAATCCACCAATCTACCATCAACTCACTCCCTCTCAAGGCATCCTCCACATTCCCCACTGTCAAACAAGGCCAAATAAGAATACATATTCGCATTAGGGGATTCAGAGTGAATGGGAGAAGAGGGACGATCTAGACATGTCTATCACAAGAATTAGGAAGACTCGAATACAATTGAGAGAGGGGGGAGAGTGCGAACGGAGAAAGAGGGAGAGAAGGAGGGAAGAAAGAAGGGAAGGAAGGGGAGAGGAGGAAGGAAAAAGAGGGGAAGGAGGGAAGGGGGGAGGGGGGGGGGGGGGGGGGGGGAAGGAAAGGGAAGGGAGAAAAGGGGGGGGGAAGAGGGGGAGAGAGGGGGGGGAAAAAAAAAAGAAAGGGAAAGCATAGAGTCGATGAATGTCCGCAAATTAACGACAGTAGGAGATTCGACATGGCACTTCCTCTTCTCGGGCTCGAAAGGGAGTGGGCTCGGGCTGGGAGAGGGGGAGGGAGGGTCGAAGGGGGGGAGAGGGGAGAAGGGAGGAAGAGGGAAAAGGGGAGAAAAAAGGGGGGAAAAGGAGAGAAGAGAGAGGGGAAAGAGAGGGGGGGGGGGGGGGAAAAGAAAAAGAGGAAAAAAAAAGGGAGAAGGGAGAAGGGGGAGGGGAAAGGGGGGAAAGGGGAAAAAAGGGGGGGGGGGGGATCCGGGGAGGCTGTGGAACGAAGTGATTGGGACCGGTGGCGCGTGATTTGGTGAAGGTTTGGCCGTCGATTGGCGCCGGAGAAGTCTCGGCTGTCGATCGGGCGGCGTCGAAGGGAAGGAGGACTCGCTGACGTGGCATGCCACTTCCATCCTTGACCGTCAACGATGATGTGGCATTGCCACGTCAGGCGAGTCCTTCAGTCAGAGTCTGACGTGGCGCTGCGTGGATACACGTGGCAGCCACGTCAGCTCGGGCCTTTATAAACATTTATAATAACCAGATCCAACGGTGTACATTTTGCCTCGTGTTCCGAGATCGAAATTTTGGAAATAACTACTCTTTTTTTTCGTTTTAATTAGTTTTCGAAATAAACAATAAAATTGATCGCACGTCCAGATTCGATCTCACATCGGATCTGGATCGTCTATTTTGGGCGCAAATGGCGAACTGGGAACGGTTAGATCAAGTCCACGCGCGATCTGAACCGTTGATTTTAGTATTAGGTTTAACGTTGAGATGGAGTCTCTGGATGAACGTGACCGTCGATTCAAGTATGCGGATCGACCCCCGTGTGGATTGGTCATGCGGTCGTCTCTGAGCCGTCGGATTATCCGTTTATAATGAATGGAAAATAAAGAAATAAAAATTAAAATAAATAATAACACATAATAAATAAAAAAATCATAGAAAAAAATGTAAAAATTCTTAGAAACTCTGAATTTTAGAAAATTATTAAACATATAAAAAACATGTTTTGTTTGGAAAAATTAGGAAAAAATATAGAAATTAAAAATAAATTTCAGAAAATAATAGAAATATTCTAAACTAGGAAAATTCCCAGAAAGACTTAGAATCCTAAAAATTGGAAAAATGTTAGAAATTAAAAAAAAAATCCGAAAATATAGAAAATATTCTAAAAAATAATAATAGGAAAAAACCCCAAAATCATAGGAAATCCTCAAAAAAAAATTTCGAAAAGTGTCCAAAATAGGGAAAAAACCTTAGAAAAATTCTAGAAAGTCTAAATTCAGAAAATTACAAAAAAATTCGAAAAATTTTCAAAAAAATAGTAAATTAGGGGGGACAAACCAGCATTCAACTGGTTTGACCTAATTTCACTTTTTGGCTTCCATAACCCTCTAAAATGACCATTTTGCCCCTCTGGTCAATCTGACCCTAAAAAAAAAAAAAAAAACCCATTCAAATCACCACCGAACTATACTGGAACTAAATTGACGCGCTTTCCTGACTTTTAAGACTCCTTTTTATTTGTATTGGACTGATTTCGACGTGAATTTCCCTAGTTGCGCATTTATTTATGATTGTGATTGATAGGATAGATACTCCAATTTGCATGAACCCTTTTAGACTTTTTAAAGCCTACCATCACCAATCTCGCTTGCATGAATTCCTTATATTAGGAAAATCAACCCAACTTAGGTATCCGAAAGGGCGTCCGATAGCAATATCGATGTACAAGTCCCGATCTAGATCTCTGTTTTCGTAGGATCGAACGATCTCTCCCAATCGTTTGATAGGGTTTCCAGTCATACCCCCAATAAATGTTGGTGGCGACTCCGTGGCATGCACACCATTCACATGTCACCCGACCACACTAAGGTCGCTTTCGATTTAAATTTTCCTGACGCGATTTGGTATGGGCCTGGGAGGGGCCCGAGCCAAGCCCAGATACCCATGGGCGCGAGGCAATCCATTAGCTCCTCGGGATCCTGAAAATCTCGGAGGGTCGCGACACCTTACTCCATGTCTCGTTGGAATGTAGGACTTGAATTATCTGTGGTCCACAACTCTCCACTTAAAAGATTGACATCCTCGTCGTTTTGGCCATATCACTCGAACGATTTTACTCCCCTTATTCGATGGGTGGCCGTTTCCTTCATGCCTCTTTTGCCATTTTGAGCTTGTCAATAGTCACACTGTAACGAACTCTCTCGCCCCCATAGGCCCACTCTTGCCCTCGCTGATCGAGTCTGGACCCAATCCGTCTACAATCAACACCCTTTTGGAGGTGGAGGGGAACCTGCTGTTCCAATGGGCCAAAACTCTCGAAAACGTTCTTCAGATTGCCACACAAGGTGATGACTTTCTTGGCGGGTTGGTCACGATCAAAGGTTAGATTAGAGCTCTTTTTATTTTTTATTTTCTACCCTTGCAGTGTGTGCAATTTGAACCCTTGTTTGAATTTGAACATCTAAAAACTTTCTAAACTCACAAGGGTTGACATTTGTCGTGTAAGAGTTCTCATAACTTCAAACATTAAAATATACATTTTATTCGATTTCGAATTTCTTTAGGAAAGCAAAAGCTACAAAAAAAAAACCAACTAACTATTTCATGATACAAGAAAAACACGTATGTTTATTGGATCGACAACGATTGCTACCTTAGGCGCTACTGCTTATTACATTATTATTAACTATTATTCAAGTGATGAAAACATCATTTTTATGAAATATTTTTCAAACCATCCTTTTTTCCCGAAACAAACAGAGTCCAAAGTACGCTCTGACTTCCTTTTCACATTTTTTATACATCAATGGAACTACATTGTTTTATTGTTATTGTAACAAACTACGTGATTTTTATTTTTCACAATCGAATAAACGTAACTAAAGAATAGATATAAGCGAAAGTGAATAAACGTCGTGTCTTAAACCTTCTTCCTATTAAGCCCAATTAAAGTAATTTGCAATCTAATTTAGTTGTTACATGGGGCATTAATAATCTAGTTAAGATGATAGGACTCGCCAGGAATTACTCTCGCTATAAACCATAACCCTTCTTTTTACCATTTCGAAATATGAATGAACACGTTGACTTTTCATAATATTTCGAGAGCTCATATAGGAAATAAAACTTGTCATAATGGGCCCAGTACAGCCCAGCCCAGAACATTTGAAATTCTGGCCTTTAAAACTCAGCTCGACCGCCCGAATGAAGTGAAAACCGAGAAGGGAAAAAGTGAATCCATCGGATTAAAACAGGAGAGGGAAAGGAGGGGAGGCTTCACGCTAATATAGAGGCAAAGAACCGAAGACAAAGATAGAGAAAAGCCGAATTAATAATGTTTCGCAACACCTAATAAGGATGCGAGCTTTTATCATCTAGTTGGAGTAATTTTCGGAGTTATGGCATAATCGGAGTTAGCTTGGATTTAACCGTTGTGAAGTCTAATTTAGGAATCTTTAAGATGAGATTATATGGAAATGATAGTTAGGTTTTCGTGGAGTCGTAGGTTATCGACGGAAATTGCCTATTGATCACAGTTCGATCGGAACAGAATTTTCGGAAGTTTCGCGCGCCTAGCTTCACGTTACAGACATCTTTCAACATCTGCTTTGGTGCGAGAGTTCTGTTTAAGTGCGTCAAAGTCATTTTTTCAGCAAATTAGCTTAGCTTAATTAATTCGGAGTTGAAGTGGCGGTTTAACTTGATTTTGATTTGATGTCGTTCATCGCTTATTTTGATAGGATTGCACATTCGTAGGCTTGGGACAACTTGTGGTTTGTTTTTAGGCTTTATCAAGTAAGTGATACTTATCTCACCTTTGAATTTATGAACTCATGCCTTGAAGTAATAAAGATTAGATATATTATGAGTTATTAAGGGTGTTTTGGTTGCATAATATTAATCGAGCATCGACTACGTTTTGGTATTTGTAAATGTTTTAGGAAGTTTTAGGAAAGGTGTTGTGAAAGGTTACATACATATATACGTAAATACATGCACACACGTGTATAATATGATGACCTTGTCAGGGGGAATCTTGGTAGGCTGCCGATAGGCATTAATTGTGACTAGTGGATGGAATGGACTACCGACATTTCATTTGATAGATTGATCGATAAATTTGAAATTGATGCTTGATATTGTGATGGTTGATTAATAAGTATCATGATATGCATAAAGCTATGTTTAAATGAAATAACTCGTTATTTTATTTTGGGACTTTACTAGATCTTGGGTTTCGATTATTAGTTTTCGGTATTACTTTATATAGGTGCATAGTGGATGCTCGATCTATTTAGAAAAAGGTATGTACTATCATCGAGCTATGATTGCTCATCCTATTCATTCCAATTTTTGCCAAGCCCTTTAGCTAGCGACAATAGTACGAGAGCGATATCGATTATCAACGAAAAACTTAATGAAATGACACGATTGAGCATTTTCTTATAATCAAGAACTACACAAAAACATATATCAAAAGCTTAGGGACCACATTGAACAAATTAAAGTTTAGGGACGACATGCCCATTTGATTAAATTCAAGAACCACATCGAATAAACCAAAAGTTATGGACCAATTTGCATATTGTCCAAAGTTCTTGACAACTTTTGTCATTCTCCCACTTTAAAACTCCGATCCAATAGCTAGACTGTTGTTTCTATCATATATGTCGATATATGTATGATGTATGTATGTATGTATGTATGTATGTATGTATGTATGTATGTATGTATGTATGTATTATGTATGTATGTATGTATGTAACCAGCTTAATGGTGATAGTTTTGAGGCTTACGTTTTTCGGGTAAGAAGCCGATCATGTCACCTCCTATATCCTTGTAGCATTCGGGTATAACAATAGTGGCAACACAAAAAACAGTTCTGTCCTCATAAAAATAGATTAGTGAGCAAAGAAAGGCTTCTCTTGAGGTCGTGCTGACCCAAGCTTACTTGATGGGAAGCCCGACAAACTCATCCATCATCAAGAGTACGACAATACACTTGACTCGCTAGACTCATCAGTGAAAAACGAAAGTCTTGTAAGGTCTTAATCACGAGCTTCCAATTTGGCATAGTTAAGTTGAAGTACATAACACTGGTGACGATTGATTTATTTGAAGCATGCACAGAAGTTGAAAACTGAGTCAAGGAGGTGTTCGATTTGAGGATGACCGTAGCTAAGGAATCGTGAGGACAAGACATGACGGAATAATCCATTTAACGAATTCTTGTAGAGTAGACTACATATTACCATGACGGATTCCATTTAAAGAAACAGGATGACAAGGAAGATGACCTTTTTTTCTCTCAGAACGGAAAATAATTCAAAAGGTGATAAATCTATGTGAACGACCAATTGAATTCTAAATTTTCAATTGAAAAATTTTGTTTTGAACCTTTTGAAAATGCATCAACCCAATTGGTAGTCAATTAGAGGAACTTCTGATCTTTAGGACTTGGTAGGCGAATGTCCTTTATCCTTGGTGAGTGGTCACCTGTAAGCCTTGTGATGAAATTCTGATCATTATACTTGGTAGGCGGCATGTCCTTTATGCCTTGATGGTGATCGTAATATATCCTACATTTTGCATTCATCCATCAACATCTATTCTCTACACTTATTCTGTCCTTGATTCCTTCCTTCATCTCTCAAAACACATTTTGCCCATCCTGCACACACATAAAAAGTCACCAACCATGTCGACGCTCCATTGTGGTCGATGACTGACAGAGAGGGAAATGGGGAAAAGGAAGAAATAAATAGGAAAGAAAAGAAAAGAAGAAAAGGAAAAAATTCAAAAGTTTTCTTTAGTATTGTAAAAATTACGGGATATTTACTAAAAGATTCCTAAACTTATTGCAATTATGCCAATTCAATGATAAATTTTTTTCCCTAGTTGAGTCCTAAACATTTTGCAATTGCGCCAATTCAGTTTGACTTGCTTGAAGGAGCCGCTTCTTATACTTTGCCAGTTGCTTGGTGGTATCCCCCATCCCTGGACTCACTTCTTCAATTTGTTTGATCCTAGGTGTAAGTTTACTGGTTCAAATGAAGCGGCGATATCTTGGGGAAGGAGAAGACGCAGGGTAGAGGAATTGATCAACTCGTCAGGCTCATGACCTGAAGACTACAGGTTTGAATCTTGTTCCTGCATAATCATATGAAGTCGTAGTCCAATAAAAAATACATTAATTCATCTCTCCAATTTTTTTTTTTTTTTGTGAAAAGGGGTACAAATAGCCGAATTCGTCCCCAACAAGAAGTCCTCTTATGTTTACTTTACTAACCGACGCTAACATGGACTTTTTTTAATAATATTTTAATATTTATTATTGTTTTCCTTATTTTTTTCTCTTTCTATTTTTTCTTTCCTACTCCTATTGTGGCCTACGAGGACTTAAATAATTGAAAATACTATTAAAATATGATTAAAATTTGGTCATATCAGCGCCGCCGGCCAAATGAACTAAATTGGCACAATTGCAATAGGTTTAGAACTGAATTGACACAATTATAATAGATTCAAGACTTTTTGGTAATTATCCCTTTCAACATCAGCCGAGCCACATAGCACGACCGGCATTGATTAGTTTGCCATGTCTGAAAATTTGCCGGAAGAGCTACATTAGCGAATTGTAAAAAGATCCAGGACTACATTAGTGAATTATCAAAAGGTTCCAGACTAAATTAACTAAATTGAAAAGTTTAAGATTGAATTGATCATTATACAGTTTACGAATTTTACAACACATCAGATTTTGACTCAAAAACATGAAGATCTGGGGATTGTTTGCAACAAATCCATTTAGATTAGACGTCCTAGGTTCGAATTTTAAATTCAAATTAGATTAGGTTTCATAATTCCAGTATCTTTAATTATAAAAGCCCTCTATCCAAATTTGGAAGGTTTTCGCTTTTTCTACGGGCTTCAATCATTTCCATAACCCGTTTATGTTCACATTTCGTCATTGACTAAGCATGATCTTAAAGGGTATGCTTGTTTTGGGAAAAGTATTTTTCCGGAATTCACTTTCCAGAAAAATGATTTTCAGGAAATCATTTTTTCGGAAAACGATTTGTTTTCTCTTGTAAGCTACTCGTTCTAACTTGAGAAAGTTTCGTGCAATTTTTCTTTTATTCAAAGTCGAAATTTGAAAATTTAATTGGCCATCATCGACTATCCTCGATTGGACTTTAATCACTAATTAAATCACCGAGTCTCTGTGATCACGGCATGGCAAGAACTCACATAACAGATTTTTTTGTCGGAACATACACGTGTCTCGTAGAAAGAAAAAAAATAAACTTTTGTGCTTCTAATGAAATACCGGAAACACAAACAGTTAGCTCTCAATTTTCGACTTTACTTTTAAACACAGTTTTCCTTATTTTCGTTCGAATATTGGTCTTAAATCATTTATAAATGCTGAGCAGTTTCCATTTTTAGTTAAGATATAGAAGAAATATAAAAATATTTTCCTAGCAAAAAATCATAAATAGAAGACATAGAAAGTTTTCCTGTTTTTTTTGGGGGGGGTCATAAAAGTTTTTTAATTCCTTTTTTTTTTTGGTCAAATAAAAGGTTTCTAAATGTGACCTTTCCCTCCAACTTTATTTTTTTCCCCTTTCCTATCATATCGTCTATGATTAGGATCGCACGACACCGTACTTGCCATTTACGCAAAAAGAGGCAAAAGTCTTTGTTATCTTATATGGGCGTTTGACGTGAATTAGACTCATGTAAGCAACCTCGATGATTGGTCAAGTACTTTACAAATCGGCTTGCCAGTCGTGGGTCCACAGGGTTTCGTCCTCGGACTATCATTGGCCCATGAAAACTCTGGTTAGTCTGCGAATAACAAGTTTGCTAAGGGTCGGACGCTTTTATATATATATATATATATATATATATATATATATATATGTATGTATATATATGTATGTATATGGCAAGAAAAGTAAAATATAGTTGCGAAAGATTGTTCTTGAAAGAGAGCGCGCGATGTAATTGTCTAAACTGAAAATCATTTTGTAGCGATTTTAAAGTTTTTTATTTTATCAAATCGTGAGAATTTCAATATGTTTTGATGCTGAACACCTGCATATACCAAGCCAACATTTGGAATATGCATAATTTTTTGAAATCGGACTCGGTTTGTTTTACCAAAAAGAAACTTTCAGGAAAAAGGTTTTTGAATTTTTCGGCGTTTGGTTCATTGAAAATAAACTAATCAATGAAAATATTTTTCACCCATGGAAGAAACGCGTTCAAAAGTGAAAAAAAATGATTTCCTATTTTTGAAAGAGGAAAAAGCATTTCCTCATCTTTCATCCCTCAACTCCTCGACATTCTTTTCATTTTCATTTTCCTTTTTTATTTTTTTCTATTTATTTTTTAATAGTTTCAATTGTCTTTTTTTTTTAAATTCTTTCTTCCTTTGTGGGTCACCGAACTCAAGCGAGATCAAGCTCGCTAGAGGCTAGCAAGCTTGTCCCTCGCCTGTGGCCAATCCCCAGCGATCGGCAGAAAAGTGAAAAAAAAATAGAACAGATAAGTTCAAATTAAAAATATCATTAAAACTGGAAATTGTTCACGTTAATACCGGTCGTACCATGCAAGATAGCCGGGTCCGCGTTAGCAATTTTCGACTAGACGACGGCGCAGAAAATCAAATGAGATTTTTCTTACCAATCAACAGAAAGTAGTTTCTAATTCATTTTCGAATCTCAGTCAAATACTAAATTTTTTTAATCATTTTTTCAAAAACTAAGTTTCAAAAAGTGTTTTTTAGAAACGTCACTTTTTTGGGCAGCGCCGTAGGTAAAAAAGAAAGAAAGAAAGACTGTACGTATACTTTTGGGATTGTCGAATTCAGAGAAATGAGTAAGAACACAGTGAAAGAAACCAAACTAAATCCTGACGAAAAAAAAACACCAAACTAAATCGCGCCACGTGCCCCAATGGCTGCGGAAGATTCTTTTCGGATTCGCAACGAACCTCGTCCCCATGAGCAAATGCAGCGTGCGCTCGGTACTACCATGGGCTCGCGACGTGCGACGGCCGAGATGAAGTGGATCGGCGCTCCGGTTGCATCCGTGGTCCGGCGGGGCCCACGCACGGTGCTAGCTGGACCAATGGGAGCACGCCGCGTAATCAAATCTCACTGGCCAAATCATGCAGAGTTCTATCCGGGTCGTGACGTCGCCAGGAGTGACGATGATGATGGGGGTGAGAGTGGTGCCTTAACTGCGTGCGCGGGCAAAATCCTTAACTACGGTCAAGCGTCTGCCCCGTTCGCTATAAAACCAGACCGTCACTGCCTTCTCTTTCTCGGACCAAGAGGGCGAAGAAGGGAGTGAAGTAGGTTACGACTCCGGTTCTTCTTCGTCTAGGTTAGAATCCCTCGATCACTATTCCTTCTTCGATCGCGATCGCGATTCGTAACTGAGAGAGCAATTCGAACTTGCTGCGTCTGTTTTGCGGCCTGTAATTTCCAGATTCTGGGAGGGACGGGGTGATTTGGGAAGTAACCGGTTGCTTTCTGCTTCGCCGGAGCTTGGGTAAAGCTCCTTGATTTGGAAGTCCGGGTTTGGTGGAGGTTCTTGTGGTTGTTTTTTTTTTAATCTGAATGTGCGACTGTTGTCCGAGTGTGGCGATCGTCCTCTGTGAGGGTTTTGAATCGATAGCGATGAGATTAGAATTTAGGAGCCGGATGTTGGCTGATGGCTGTAGGACTGCTCTTATGATGCCGGATTAGGTACTTATGAGCGTCGCCGGTTCTTACTGCGCCAGATGAAGAGCGCGAGTTGAGCAATCAGTCAGAGAAAACTCTTGGGGTCTTGGATTTTTCCGTAATTGGTCTCGGGATTATGCTTTTTCTCTTGATCGGTGTATTATTTTGTATTGATCGCAAGTAATTTGTGGCTGAAGATTCAGTTTGCGGAGCCCACTTTGCTGGTTCTTCTTGTTATGAACGTTTTATGATTGTTGCATTCACGATGTTATGAACACAACAGATTTTGTTGAGGTTTTGCTGGAATATGATTATCTAAATACTTGATTTAATACTTCCGTAACTTTGTCTATCCAGGTTGCATCATCTGGGACCTTTAGTTATGGTCTGCAATTGTCCACTTCTCAGTTCCACCAGTTAAAATAACTTATACGCAACTTACTTTTAGAATAAATTACTTAAAATGGATGCAAGGAGAACCACATTTTTTTTATTTCTGTGGATAGAACCGAATGATAGGGATTTGTCAAATGTGGTTATAACTATCAAAACGTAACTAGATGTGCTAAGTCATCCCCAGTGTACTTGTGAAGTTCCAATTGCTGCTTTCACTTTGCAATATTTCAGTGTCCATGCTCTGCCTTATTACACTACTTTGGCGATTAGATAATTTTCCCTTACCTTTTTTCTCTTGGGACATTGCCTTCAATTTTCTTCTGTTCTTTTCCAGATTGAAAATCATCCTGGTCGTGGGGCATTTTTTTCAAGATACAGAATTCAATCGTGGTTTATGATCATGTGTCCTCCGGCAGCTGAACCTTTCGCCCTTATTAAACAGGATTGTCCTGATAAGGAACTGTTCATATTCTTGGAGTGCATTATTATAGATGGAAATTCTCTTCCTGGGAATGTGATTGCTGAAAATCCCTACTGCTATCGGCCTGAAAATTTACCACGTAAGACTTGTGTTTTTCCAAATTTTTACTCTTTTCAGGTTTCGCTTACTGTTGAATGTCTAATTTCGAGCAATTTGCTATCTTTTAGTTTCTTATGCTGGCCTGCCTGCTCTGTCAGATTGTTAAGTTGTTTGAGTAGATAGTCCTATGAATCCTTCGAAACAAAAATATCTTTGACCTTCTTGCTGGACCTGGTTGGGGGTCTACACCGAAGTATAGAAGTCTCAAAAGCCTCTATATTCTCCATATGCCATGTTTCCCATATACAACCACTAGGTTTAATTGGTACTTTTAAATGCTTGAGCATCATGATGTCTAACTTCTACAGATAAGTGATTTTCCTGTGTCATCATATCAGAATATTTCCAAGAGTTAGAAGACCGTGGGAGTGAAATTACTTCTTTGGTATTACAATGTCTGTTATGCTAAGGCAAAGCCCGCACTTATCCTCACTTGCTCTGTGCTTCTTACCTTTGTATTGCAATTCTCACCCATCGGGATGTCATGCCTATTTAAGGAGATTTAAATTGCATCTGAACACTATGTTCACGCTTTCTACATTGGTAACTTGTTGGATAAACCTGTTCTCATAAATAGGGAGAGGCATGTTTCAAGTCATTACAATCATCTTAGTTGTGCCCTGACACAATTATAATCCTGGTCGAAGTAAAAGTTTTTGGATTTTTAGCACCTCTCACAAGACAGAATGTCTCTATCCTACACAGTAGTATTGATGTGCTAGCTAAGCTAGTTTCTACCGTTGTGATTTCTTTGATTGATAAGGCTATAGGAAAAGGGAACACTCAAAGTAACTTTTTATTATCATGAGAAAGAAGAGAATGTGTCACCCTGTTAGGGATTGTATGTGGGCCTAGTCCACCCACATAGTCTAGAAATGCAATGAAATTGTCTTGCTTATCAAAGAGCAAAAAATAAATAAATAAACAATGACGTGAAGTTGTAATTTTTGAAGACTTCATTTGCACATTAATCCTTTGGCATTTGTGTCCATTATGATGTGCTTGAATTGGCCATTTTGTGCTTTGGGCAAGAAGCATGTGCCTTTTCCAAAGTCAGGTTGAGTCAACCAGATGCTCTTGATGGCATATAATACTTATAACGGTTCTCACAATTGTATGTGTCTTATTATAGTACCTGCCGATGGTAGCAGCAGGGAATTTAAATAGGTGGTTCAATGTTTTAATTGAGTGAAGTGAAAAATCATTTGTGCGTCCAGAGGAACTGCACTTTTCACTTCAAGCAGTTTCATTTTGATTGTGTTAAGAAAAGTGTATTTGATTTAGAAAACTGTTTGTTATTCTAGCAAGGAAATAAGAAGTTCTTGTTGGAATTGTACTTGACTCATGGAGATGATATATGCAGATGGTATTTGGTACTTGACACGTTCGGAGGAGAACAGAGCTACAGCGAATGGATTATGGAAGCCATAGGCGATCCCTCAGGGTACCTTTAAATTCCTCTATTAGCGGCTGGAAAACAACTCTCGAATTCTGTGATCAACAAGCTTTGGAGGGTTTGAAACCGGTTGGATAATGCAGGAGTATAAAATAACATGGAATGTGTCAAATTGTGACACCAGGGCAAAGGTAACCAGATCGGTTGAGCTATAGGCTAAAATATCAAGATGTTTCTTTTGCTTTTATCATTTAATATGCTTACCACTCATACTTCGGTTTGGCAAAATGCAGGGAGTCAATTCACTTTGCAGAGTTTTCCGAGAATGTGAATACCCTGTTGACCAGAGAATAGCCCAAACGTTTGATGGTTCTGACGTCACTAGAGGAAGCAACCTCCTGTCAACTGCTTTGCTTACCATTACCTCCAGGAGCAATACTGAACAAGGATCCACAAGCAACCACCAGGTAAATTGTACTGTCCAATTTACCTCTCCTTGAATGCTTCTTGAGCTCTTCTGAACATCTTTGCATCTAGATATCTACCCTTGAACATATGTAGTGTCTTATGTTGGATAACTCACAGCCAATACATTATGTTGGTATAGCTTTCTACTAGAAAAGCTCTACACCACTTAGATATCCATGTCTGGTTGAAGTTTTTCTTCTTTCCATAAGGGTTTACTTTTGATGAGTTTTATTCTTCAACTTTTCATGTGGTCATCATAATGCTCCCGGTAGGGCTGACCTTGATCATTTTTTATGTCAGCACAATTAATGATGACGAAGTTATTGGCTATGAGTTCACTGTTTCAAATATGACATGGTTTTCCTTCTCCATATATTTTATGAGACATTTTTCAATGTCCTGATGATTAGTTACTTTATGGTCTTCAATCATGTAGGATCAGCCAGTTTTGCTATTTTGAGATTTTACTTCACCAAATTGGCTATTGCATGCTGTAGAAGTCCCCCTAAATTGAGTTACTCTAAGCATCTTAAATATAGGATTGCTGAGTTTTAGATGGTGTTGTGATAAGCTTTTGATACGTTATAAACATGGTAATGATGCCAATTCTTGTCTACTATGTGAGAGAACTTCCTGCTCAATAAAATTTACATTTTCTCACTCGACTAAAGGACAAAATAGATTCTGTCTCCATGTGATCTCCTTGTCTCCATATGATCTCCTTCTTTGTTGCTTCTATCCTATATCTGTTCTTTTGGTAGAGGGAGACAGACAGCTTGCCATTGGTAAAATTCTCTTAGCACAAATGGGTGAATGATAGACTTGGAAATTACAGGTCGTTGCGGCAGATATTCCTCAGAGCCCTCCTATGGAAAATCTACAGGATGATGTCGTGGATGACTTCTTGGAGCTGCGGGACCTTGATTCCTCTAGTTCAGACAATTCTAGTTGCGTGACCATGTCATCAAATGATGTTTTGATTCATTGGCCCTTTTGCAAGACATTGAGGCTGAACAGGTCCAAGAGGTGGAGCAGAAGGATGCACATGCGAAGTTCAATGTATCAACTGTTAAATTATCCATGTGGTTACACATGACGTGACTTCAGGTAGGAAAAGTCCTGGGCAAATTAAGTGCTTTTATCGACTTCTGATATTTTAGTTCCAATTTCATTGTTGGTGGCAATCAACGTTAAGCGTTCATATGGTGTCCAATTTTCAGAATAGCTAAGTTACTCTGCTTATGGTGTAGATTGAATTAGCATGCTTCTGCAATTCATTACTTATCTTGCTTACAGCTCTTATATGGCATCTAAGAGCTGTAGCAAGATAAGTAATGAATTGCAGAAGCATGCTAATTCAATCTACACCCATAAGCAGAGTAACTTAGCTATTCTGAAAATTGGACACCATATGAACGCTTAACGTTGATTGCCACTCAACAATGAAATTGGAACTAAAATATCAGAAGTCGATAAAAGCACTTAATTTGCCCAGGACTTTTCCTACCTGAAGTCACGTCATGTGTAACCACATGGATAATTTAACAGTTGATACATTGAACTTCGCATGTGCATCCTTCTGCTCCACCTCTTGGACCTGTTCAGCCTCAATGTCTTGCAAAAGGGCCAATGAATCAAACATTCATTTGATGACATGGTCACGCAACTAGAATTGTCTGAACTAGAGGAATCAAGGTCCCGCAGCTCCAAGAAGTCATCCACGACATCATCCTGTAGATTTTCCATAGGAGGGCTCTGAGGAATATCTGCCGCAACGACCTGTAATTTCCAAGTCTATCATTCACCCATTTGTGCTAAGAGAATTTTACCAACTGGCAAGCTGTCTGTCTCCCTCTACCAAAGAACAGATATAGGATAGAAGCAACAAAGAAGGAGATCATATGGAGACAAGGAGATCACATGGAGACAGAATCTATTTTGTCCTTTAGTCGAGTGAGAAAATGTAAATTTTATTGAGCAGGAAGTTCTCTCACATAGTAGACAAGAATTGGCATCATTACCATGTTTATAACGTATCAAAAGCTTATCACAACACCATCTAAACTCAGCATCCTATATTTAAGATGCTTAGAGTAACTCAATTTAGGGGGACTTCTACAGCATGCAATAGCCAATTTGGTGAAGTAAAATCTCAAAATAGCAAAACTGGCTGATCCTACATGATTGAAGACCATAAAGTAACTAATTCATCAGGACATTGAAAAATGTCTCATAAAATATATGGAGAAGGAAAACCATGTCATATTTGAAACAGTGAACTCATAGCCAATAACTTCGTCATCATTAATTGTGCTGACATAAAAAATGATCAAGGTCAGCCCTACCGGGAGCATTATGATGACCACATGAAAAGTTGAAGAATAAAACTCATCAAAAGTAACCTTATGGAAAGAAGAAAAACTTCAACCAGACATGGATATCTAAGTGGTGTAGAGCTTTTCTAGTAGAAAGCTATACCACATAATGTATTGGCTGTGAGTTATCCAACATAAGACACTACATATGTTCAAGGGTAGATATCTAGATGCAAAGATGTTCAGAAGAGCTCAAGAAGCATTCAAGGAGAGGTAAATTGGACAGTACAATTTACCTGGTGGTTGCTTGTGGATCCTTGTTCAGTATTGCTCCTGGAGGTAATGGTAAGCAAAGCAGTTGACAGGAGGTTGCTTCCTCTAGTGACGTCAGAACCATCAAACGTTTGGGCTATTCTCTGGTCAACAGGGTATTCACATTCTCGGAAAACTCTGCAAAGTGAATTGACTCCCTGCATTTTGCCAAACCGAAGTATGAGTGGTAAGCATATTAAATGATAAAAGCAAAAGAAACATCTTGATATTTTAGCCTATAGCTCAACCGATCTGGTTACCTTTGCCCTGGTGTCACAATTTGACACATTCCATGTTATTTTATACTCCTGCATTATCCAACCGTTTTCAAACCCTCCAAAGCTTGTTGATCACAGAATTCGAGAGTTGTTTTCCAGCCGCTAATAGAGGAATTTAAAGGTACCCTGAGGGGATCGCCTATGGGCTTCCATAATCCATTCGCTGTAGCTCTGTTCTCCTCCGAACGTGTCAAGTACCAAATACCATCTGCATATATCATCTCCATGAGTCAAGTACAATTCCAACAAGAACTTCTTATTTCCTTGCTAGAATAACAAACAGTTTTCTAAATCAATACACTTTTCTTAACACAATCAAAATGAAACTGCTTGAAGTGAAAAGTGCAGTTCCTCTGGACGCACAAATGATTTTTCACTTCACTCAATTAAAACATTGAACCACCTATTTAAATTTCCCTGCTGCTACCATCGGCAGGTACTATAATAAGACACATACAATTGTGAGAACCGTTATAAGTATTATATGCCATCAAGAGCATCTGGTTGACTCAACCTGACTTTGGAAAAGGCACATGCTTCTTGCCCAAAGCACAAAATGGCCAATTCAAGCACATCATAATGGACACAAATGCCAAAGGATTAATGTGCAAATGAAGTCTTCAAAAATTACAACTTCACGTCATTGTTTATTTATTTATTTTTTGCTCTTTGATAAGCAAGACAATTTCATTGCATTTCTAGACTATGTGGGTGGACTAGGCCCACATACAATCCCTAACAGGGTGACACATTCTCTTCTTTCTCATGATAATAAAAAGTTACTTTGAGTGTTCCCTTTTCCTATAGCCTTATCAATCAAAGAAATCACAACGGTAGAAACTAGCTTAGCTAGCACATCAATACTACTGTGTAGGATAGAGACATTCTGTCTTGTGAGAGGTGCTAAAATCCAAAAACTTTTACTTCGACCAGGATTATAATTGTGTCAGGGCACAACTAAGATGATTGTAATGACTTGAAACATGCCTCTCCCTATTTATGAGAACAGGTTTATCCAACAAGTTACCAATGTAGAAAGCGTGAACATAGTGTTCAGATGCAATTTAAATCTCCTTAAATAGGCATGACATCCCGATGGGTGAGAATTGCAATACAAAGGTAAGAAGCACAGAGCAAGTGAGGATAAGTGCGGGCTTTGCCTTAGCATAACAGACATTGTAATACCAAAGAAGTAATTTCACTCCCACGGTCTTCTAACTCTTGGAAATATTCTGATATGATGACACAGGAAAATCACTTATCTGTAGAAGTTAGACATCATGATGCTCAAGCATTTAAAAGTACCAATTAAACCTAGTGGTTGTATATGGGAAACATGGCATATGGAGAATATAGAGGCTTTTGAGACTTCTATACTTCGGTGTAGACCCCCAACCAGGTCCAGCAAGAAGGTCAAAGATATTTTTGTTTCGAAGGATTCATAGGACTATCTACTCAAACAACTTAACAATCTGACAGAGCAGGCAGGCCAGCATAAGAAACTAAAAGATAGCAAATTGCTCGAAATTAGACATTCAACAGTAAGCGAAACCTGAAAAGAGTAAAAATTTGGAAAAACACAAGTCTTACGTGGTAAATTTTCAGGCCGATAGCAGTAGGGATTTTCAGCAATCACATTCCCAGGAAGAGAATTTCCATCTATAATAATGCACTCCAAGAATATGAACAGTTCCTTATCAGGACAATCCTGTTTAATAAGGGCGAAAGGTTCAGCTGCCGGAGGACACATGATCATAAACCACGATTGAATTCTGTATCTTGAAAAAAATGCCCCACGACCAGGATGATTTTCAATCTGGAAAAGAACAGAAGAAAATTGAAGGCAATGTCCCAAGAGAAAAAAGGTAAGGGAAAATTATCTAATCGCCAAAGTAGTGTAATAAGGCAGAGCATGGACACTTGAAATATTGCAAAGTGAAAGCAGCAATTGGAACTTCACAAGTACACTGGGGATGACTTAGCACATCTAGTTACGTTTTGATAGTTATAACCACATTTGACAAATCCCTATCATTCGGTTCTATCCACAGAAATAAAAAAAATGTGGTTCTCCTTGCATCCATTTTAAGTAATTTATTCTAAAAGTAAGTTGCGTATAAGTTATTTTAACTGGTGGAACTGAGAAGTGGACAATTGCAGACCATAACTAAAGGTCCCAGATGATGCAACCTGGATAGACAAAGTTACGGAAGTATTAAATCAAGTATTTAGATAATCATATTCCAGCAAAACCTCACAAAATCTGTTGTGTTCATAACATCGTGAATGCAACAATCATAAAACGTTCATAACAAGAAGAACCAGCAAAGTGGGCTCCGCAAACTGAATCTTCAGCCACAAATTACTTGCGATCAATACAAAATAATACACCGATCAAGAGAAAAAGCATAATCCCGAGACCAATTACGGAAAAATCCAAGACCCCAAGAGTTTTCTCTGACTGATTGCTCAACTCGCGCTCTTCATCTGGCGCAGTAAGAACCGGCGACGCTCATAAGTACCTAATCCGGCATCATAAGAGCAGTCCTACAGCCATCAGCCAACATCCGGCTCCTAAATTCTAATCTCATCGCTATCGATTCAAAACCCTCACAGAGGACGATCGCCACACTCGGACAACAGTCGCACATTCAGATTAAAAAAAAAACAACCACAAGAACCTCCACCAAACCCGGACTTCCAATCAAGGAGCTTTACCCAAGCTCCGGCGAAGCAGAAAGCAACCGGTTACTTCCCAAATCACCCCGTCCCTCCCAGAATCTGGAAATTACAGGCCGCAAACAGACGCCAGCAAGTTCGAATTGCTCTCTCAGTTACGAATCGCGATCGCGATCGAAGAAGGAATAGTGATCGAGGGATTCTAACCTAGACGAAGAAGAACCGGAGTCGTAACCTACTTCACTCCCTTCTTCGCCCTCTTGGTCCGAGAAAGAGAAGGCAGTGACGGTCTGGTTTTATAGCGAACGGGGCAGACGCTTGACCGTAGTTAAGGATTTTGCCCGCGCACGCAGTTAAGGCACCACTCTCACCCCCATCATCATCGTCACTCCTGGCGACGTCACGACCCGGATAGAACTCTGCATGATTTGGCCAGTGAGATTTGATTACGCGGCGTGCTCCCATTGGTCCAGCTAGCACCGTGCGTGGGCCCCGCCGGACCACGGATGCAACCGGAGCGCCGATCCACTTCATCTCGGCCGTCGCACGTCGCGAGCCCATGGTAGTACCGAGCGCACGCTGCATTTGCTCATGGGGACGAGGTTCGTTGCGAATCCGAAAAGAATCTTCCGCAGCCATTGGGGCACGTGGCGCGATTTAGTTTGGTGTTTTTTTTTTCGTCAGGATTTAGTTTGGTTTCTTTCACTGTGTTCTTACTCATTTCTCTGAATTCGACAATCCCAAAAGTATACGTACAGTCTTTCTTTCTTTCTTTTTTACCTACGGCGCTGCCCAAAAAAGTGACGTTTCTAAAAAACACTTTTTGAAACTTAGTTTTTGAAAAAATGATTAAAAAAATTTAGTATTTGACTGAGATTCGAAAATGAATTAGAAACTACTTTCTGTTGATTGGTAAGAAAAATCTCATTTGATTTTCTGCGCCGTCGTCTAGTCGAAAATTGCTAACGCGGACCCGGCTATCTTGCATGGTACGACCGGTATTAACGTGAACAATTTCCAGTTTTAATGATATTTTTAATTTGAACTTATCTGTTCTATTTTTTTTCACTTTTCTGCCGATCGCTGGGGATTGGCCACAGGCGAGGGACAAGCTTGCTAGCCTCTAGCGAGCTTGATCTCGCTTGAGTTCGGTGACCCACAAAGGAAGAAAGAATTTAAAAAAAAAAGACAATTGAAACTATTAAAAATAAATAGAAAAAAATAAAAAGGAAATGAAAATGAAAAGAATGTCGAGGAGTTGAGGGATGAAAGATGAGGAAATGCTTTTTCCTCTTTCAAAAATAGGAAATCATTTTTTTCACTTTTGAACGCGTTTCTTCCATGGGTGAAAAATATTTTCATTGATTAGTTTATTTTCAATGAACCAAACGCCGAAAAATTCAAAAACCTTTTTCCTGAAAGTTTCTTTTTGGTAAAACAAACCGAGTCCGATTTCAAAAAATTATGCATATTCCAAATGTTGGCTTGGTATATGCAGGTGTTCAGCATCAAAACATATTGAAATTCTCACGATTTGATAAAATAAAAAACTTTAAAATCGCTACAAAATGATTTTCAGTTTAGACAATTACATCGCGCGCTCTCTTTCAAGAACAATCTTTCGCAACTATATTTTACTTTTCTTGCCATATACATACATATATATACATACATATATATATATATATATATATATATATATATATATATAAAAGCGTCCGACCCTTAGCAAACTTGTTATTCGCAGACTAACCAGAGTTTTCATGGGCCAATGATAGTCCGAGGACGAAACCCTGTGGACCCACGACTGGCAAGCCGATTTGTAAAGTACTTGACCAATCATCGAGGTTGCTTACATGAGTCTAATTCACGTCAAACGCCCATATAAGATAACAAAGACTTTTGCCTCTTTTTGCGTAAATGGCAAGTACGGTGTCGTGCGATCCTAATCATAGACGATATGATAGGAAAGGGGAAAAAAATAAAGTTGGAGGGAAAGGTCACATTTAGAAACCTTTTATTTGACCAAGAAAAAAAAAGGAATTAAAAAACTTTTATGACCCCCCCCCAAAAAAAACAGGAAAACTTTCTATGTCTTCTATTTATGATTTTTTGCTAGGAAAATATTTTTATATTTCTTCTATATCTTAACTAAAAATGGAAACTGCTCAGCATTTATAAATGATTTAAGACCAATATTCGAACGAAAATAAGGAAAACTGTGTTTAAAAGTAAAGTCGAAAATTGAGAGCTAACTGTTTGTGTTTCCGGTATTTCATTAGAAGCACAAAAGTTTTATTTTTTTTCTTTCTACGAGACACGTGTATGTTCCGACAAAAAAATCTGTTATGTGAGTTCTTGCCATGCCGTGATCACAGAGACTCGGTGATTTAATTAGTGATTAAAGTCCAATCGAGGATAGTCGATGATGGCCAATTAAATTTTCAAATTTCGACTTTGAATAAAAGAAAAATTGCACGAAACTTTCTCAAGTTAGAACGAGTAGCTTACAAGAGAAAACAAATCGTTTTCCGAAAAAATGATTTCCTGAAAATCATTTTTCTGGAAAGTGAATTCCGGAAAAATACTTTTCCCAAACAAGCATACCCTTTAAGATCATGCTTAGTCAATGACGAAATGTGAACATAAACGGGTTATGGAAATGATTGAAGCCCGTAGAAAAAGCGAAAACCTTCCAAATTTGGATAGAGGGCTTTTATAATTAAAGATACTGGAATTATGAAACCTAATCTAATTTGAATTTAAAATTCGAACCTAGGACGTCTAATCTAAATGGATTTGTTGCAAACAATCCCCAGATCTTCATGTTTTTGAGTCAAAATCTGATGTGTTGTAAAATTCGTAAACTGTATAATGATCAATTCAATCTTAAACTTTTCAATTTAGTTAATTTAGTCTGGAACCTTTTGATAATTCACTAATGTAGTCCTGGATCTTTTTACAATTCGCTAATGTAGCTCTTCCGGCAAATTTTCAGACATGGCAAACTAATCAATGCCGGTCGTGCTATGTGGCTCGGCTGATGTTGAAAGGGATAATTACCAAAAAAGTCTTGAATCTATTATAATTGTGTCAATTCAGTTCTAAACCTATTGCAATTGTGCCAATTTAGTTCATTTGGCCGGCCGGCGCTGATATGACCAAATTTTAATCATATTTTAATAGTATTTTTCAATTATTTAAGTCCTCGTAGGCCACAATTGGAGTAGGAAAGAAAAAATAGAAAGAGAAAAAAATAAGGAAAACAATAATAATTATTAAAATATTATTAAAAAAGTCTACGTTAGCGTCGGTTAGTAAAGTAAACATAAGAGGACTTCTTGTTGGGGACGAATTCGGCTATTTGTACCCCTTTTCACAAAAAAAATTGGAGAGATGAATTAATGTATTTTTTATTGGACTACGACTTCATATGATTATGCAGGAACAAGATTCAAACCTGTAGTCTTCAGGTCATGAGCCTGACGAGTTGATCAATTCCTCTACCCTGCGTCTTCTCCTTCCCCAAGATATCGCCGCTTCATTTGAACCAATAAACTTACACCTAGGATCAAACAAATTGAAGAAGTGAGTCCAGGGATGGGGGATACCACCAAGCAACTGGCAAAGTATAAGAAGCGGCTCCTTCGAGCAAGTCAAATTGAATTGGCACAATTGCAAAATGTTTAGGACTCAACTAGGGAAAAAATTTATCATTGAATTGGCATAATTGCAATAAGTTTAGGAATCTTTTAGTAAATATCCCGTAATTTTTACAATACTAAAGAAAACTTTTGAATTTTTTCCTTTTCTTCTTTTCTTTTCTTTCCTTTTTATTTCTTCCTTTTTCCCCATTTCCCTCTCTATTAGTCATCGACCACAATGGAGTGTCGACATGGTTGGTGACTTTTTATGTGTGTGCAGGATGGGCAAAATGTGTTTTGAGAGATGAAGGAAGGAATCAAGGACGAATAAGTGTAGAGAATGGATGTTGATGGATGAATGCAAAATGTAGGATATATTACGATCACCATCAAGGCATAAAGGACATGCCGCCTACCAAGTATAATGATCAGAATTTCATCACAAGGCTTACAGGTGACCACTCACCAAGGATAAAGGACTTCGATAGGAAAGCTTACCCCAAGTCCTAAAGAATAACCACCGGCCTAGGGTAAAGGCTTTTTGGCTTACCATCAAGAAGTAATCCATTTTTCAATGTTAAAGAAATCAGGATATAAGTGATTCACTCTCCAAATATATTCACTCATACTAAGGAAAATCACATAGGTTCTCATTCATCAAAATTATCCGCATTCAATTTGGAACCATCCTGTATTTATAGAGAGAATAAGAAATAGGTATGGGAACTACTCAGCTAATCAACACATAGAACTAGAAAACATATTAAGACCTGGGAACCAAAAAAAAAAAAAGCAATAAAACACCTAGA
>JAGVVM010007289.1:0-20582 GCA_019149425.1 Psidium friedrichsthalianum
TTAAAAAAAATATTCTCTAAATCATTCACTTTTTAAGAAACAGACGAAGTCTAAGTGAGCTATTCTTTAGTGTCACGATCAGGAACAAACAGAAAAAACCCTAAACTATTCTATCCCTATCTTTTCTCCTGTGAACCTAAACAATCTAACAATCTAAATCCAACATTATGTCTAGGAATTGCCCTGAGAGGTTGGGCGTTGATGGAGGCAGGGTTGGTTCGGTGGCTAGCGGGTCCGGTCGGCTCGGCTCATGCAGTAGCAAGATCGGTCAAATTGAATCGCAATTCTCAGAGAGACCTGCTTGAAACTGGTCAGTTCTGGCCGCGGAGGCCTCACGGGGGATGGCCCCGAGCCACTGTCCGTGAACAGCGCACGCCCACGAGCTGAGATTTGCGAGAAAGATTGGCGAGATTAATATTTGTTTCCTCATCAAGTACGTCTAGCCAGTTGCATCTCTTCTGTTCAATTGACACTCGACAAACTTTACGTCAACAACTTGTGCAAAAGGCCAGATGTTTTGGACCAAATCAAATGGGTTTGTTGTGCCTTTTGAGCTGTTAGCCCTAAAAGAAATGATTTCCCTTCTGAGAGCTAACCCCCACTCCCGTCATCTCCTTCCCATCCTAGGTGTGGAAAAGTCTTGAAAACGTCATTTCCCACCTAACCACCTAACGAGGACATTAAAATGAATGTTAGGAAGTTAATCTATGGTTCAGCGTAACTTGGCAGCATTGGTTCACCTTGATGTGGGAAAGACGTCCTTATAATAATCGGGGGCTGCGCTCGGATGATCTTATCGATCGGTGTCTAAACAAAACGAGTAAGAAAGTGTGCATTAACCATGTGATTGGTGTGCCGGAGCAAGCTTTGGGTCCTCTCAGAGGATCACATCATCGATCCACCCTTGCAATCAATCGCGGAGCACGAAAACGCCGACTAGAACGCCAGTGCATGGGAGGGATCCGGAGGAAAGAGAAAGGATCTCGAGAATTCGATTTTGTTTGAATCGAGGGAAAAAGACAGAAAAGGAAAGATTAGGAGGGATGTCGAGAGATTAAAGAGTGATTTGAATTTTATCCCACGTTTTTGTCTTATATTACCTATAGAAATGTTGTTGTCATTTGATCTCATGTTACCTACCATAGATTTACTATATGACTTCACGTTAGCAAAAATACATAGCTAAAAATTGGTCATCAGATCTCTTCACCTGTACAGTTTTTTTTTTCTTCTTCTCCTTTTTTTTAATCGAGAAATCTCCTAAAAAAAATACACACTATTCCCTTTTTTTCCCCTATCCCAAAATCCTCGCATATTTACATGTTTTCGAGAAGTAGAATACGTCGAAAATAAAAAAAAAATCAAGTTTGTTTCAAAAAAAGTAAAAGTGTTTTATTGGTTAGACGCTATAACTGTGTGAGTACATAATTTCTACATCAAGGATAATAAGATGGTAAAATAACCATAACTTGCAGCTTGGTGGAAAATGAGGCAACTTTTTCTTTTATCGTCAAAATTACTGTACTTCAATAGTAAATTATCTTTTATATGAATATCAACACGATCGATTCAGTTGCGAATCATTAGTGTCAAAGAAAGATTAATTGAACTTTGCAGCTATCAAAGCACAGTTTTTTTTTCTTTTTCTTTTTTCTTTTTTGGGTTCTGAAATAATTCGTGGCTTGCAATCCATAGGAAAATTCATGCGACAAAACATCATTATCTTGAGTAATTGTCTGATTACGCCGTCATTGTTTGTAATAGAAACGTGGATGTCATCTAACGAAAGACAATGGACGATGCATATGGGGACAGACAAAGCAGCCAGGCTGTCAATTTGAGAGACGATGAGATGGCGGTGTCTTGTGGAGCCCACCGGGAAGGCCAAACAATTTCCTATTCCTATTTTCGCTTTCGCAACCGCACCCATGTCCTGTGATACACACGTGGCAGCAACGCGCTTCCGCGCGTAAGCTTAATACTCAAAAAAAAAAAAATTCCCAACTTTGAACTTCAATTTTAATTTTTCAAGTGAAAAACCATTAATTCGATAAAATAAAAAAGGAATGGTGTGTATTTTTCCTTGAAGATTTTTGGAAAAAGAAATTGTTGCATCTTCCTGTGATTTCGCTTGAAAGATACTCAGTCCATCTGAATAGAAATTAAAGATGGCAAATTTTAATTCTGCTTTAATTTGTAACTTTCACTCAAATTGCTCCGATGTTAACCATCGGTCTGACGCGCCCGATGTGGTGTTTGCACGTCGGGCGATAAATTCACCTTAGTCACCTAACGCGATTTTAAGCATTGTTTATGAATACCGTCCGTATTCACTATCCATCACCTACTTCAGCACAGATCCACGAACTTATAATGTTTATTGCCTTCTTCACATGGATTTGCTCTACCACATCTTCACCAATGCTTACCCATCTCTCTCAATACCCAAAAAATCGTTCTGGTGATGGCAAATTCGAAACTTGAGTGAAAGTTGGAGGTTTTCTTAAGTTTAGAGTAAAATTAGAATTTGAGCTGGACTTTGGGATTTTTTAGGTATTGGACCATTGCAAGAATATAATACTAATTTTGTTATATTATTCTAAATGTTGAGGTCGATATGAGTTTTTCCATAGAAATAATATATTGAAAATTGTGAAAGCATAAAGTAAGAATGTAAATTCCCCGCCTCATTATATTTTCTTCAATTTATTGAAATCTTAATTAATGTATATAATTTGTCTGAGATTTAAATAGTTTTTCTCTCTCCATTTGCTCTCTATGTTTATACAGATTTAGAGATGATTTCATCAAAATTATCTTCCAATTCCATATATTTCAATTTTCTTTTCTTTATGGAAGTTCTCTCTGATCCTTTCTGTAGTCATCTGATTTCTATCTCTCTCTTTTTCTTTTTTTTCGCAAGAGTAGATAGATATCTCGTCATCCATGTGTCGCAAAGAAAATCGACAGATATCTTGTAGAAATATGCGAAACTCCTACTTTTAGTTTGAAGAAATTCACAAACGGGGGCGCTCATTTCATCGGATCCCATCTTGGGTATTTGGCAACGTTTGAACCACGTAATGTCGGAATGCTGGCTAGGCTGTCCACATTACTTTCTTGTCGTGTGTCTTCTTGTGAATAGAATAAAGTTGAGATATTAATTGACGCATAGGCTCTGTTTATGTTGTGAAAAAAGTCTCAGAGAAAAAATATATTTTTTTTTTGTATTTTCAGAGTTAGGATTTCTTAGTAAAATGATTCGACGGAAAATGTTTTTCTACCAAATTAAGCTTGAATTCAAAATATTTGATTCCCTCTCAAAGGAGTCGAAAATCATTTTCTAAAACATGACTAGGTATCAATGCTTGGACCAGAAACTTTGTGCTTGAGCTTGAGACCCTAACGCTCGTTCATGAACCCGAGTCCATCAAGGTCAAGATCTAGACCTCGGCTACTGCGTCCAGATCTATCGAGGCCTGGCTAGGGATGCCGAGCCGGATAATATCGAGGATGGGCATGGTTTTTCTGCGCCCATGCTCGGCTCCTTGACTTTTGTGCTCGGGCCTAGAGCTCCCATGCCCATACCTAGCTACCCTGCGCCCACGCTTCCATCCATCTACGTTGGGCTCGATGCCAGGGACAAAGGACTGGCCTCAATGGATAGCCAAGTCCGGGCGCAAGGGACCAGGCAACGGGTTTGAGGCCTAGCTGCGGTTATTGACCCAAGCGAGGCGTTGGGGTCCCAATCCTAGGTGTTGGTTTAGGGCCCAATCTCGATGGACCTAAGCTCAGGCATTCGGGACCTAGCCCCAGCCTCTATATACCGGGGATGGGGTGCTAGGGAACTGAGCACAGGCATCGAGTTCTTGAGCTTTGTTTTGATGGACCTGAGATCAGTCCTGTTCTTGCTACTTAGTTAAGGATCCGAACTTGAGACCCTGGTGCCCATACTGGATTCTCTGGCTACCCATATGCAAGTTACTAGCACTCAAATAGTGAATGTCTATTTAGGAAAATATGTTCTACCTAACAACAACAAATACATTCCAATTCATTTTCAGAACTTAATCAAACACAAGAAAATATTATCATTTTTCTTGAAAAAAATTACCGCAGAATATTTTTCAATAATATTACATATTTTGCAATACAAACGAAAACCTAAGTTTAAGAAATCCCAATCCTAAAATCATCATGTATATTGAGAATCCATTCGCTCCACAAACTTATTTTACTAATGCTTGACTCCACAAATCTTATTTACCCCCAAAACATCAATGAGTCAACAACAGATTTCTTGAAGAAATAAAAAACGTCCGTCAAGTGCCATCTTTGTCGGGCTGCTGGTATACCTCAACACCAATCGCGTACCCTCTATGTCGCCCGCTTTGTCATCTCGTCGTTTCTTGAAGATTTTTCAGATGCCATCGTCGTTTCACCGGTTATTCTAAGAGCAAAGTTGCAAGTGTTCCGAATGCAGCCAAATTAGGTCTTATTCATAAAAATAGACTGACCCAAAAGCTTCGTGCTCTTATCGGCTCTTCATTTTTATTAATTTCGTTTCTTCGGCGGGACCTAGCCTCGTCGAGTCAATAAATGTTTTCCTAATCCCAAAGTCTAGACACATTTCTTTTTAGACGAGATTTGTTGGACACATGTTAGGGTTTTTAGTGGGTATTATCGTCATCCCATAGGTATCCCCATCACGTTGGAGCCGTGGTCCATGCATATCTCCTGTGACAAGTCTTTTAATTTTGTTCTCCACGAGTCAATGTAGTTAGGTGCCGAGATTGCAACATTATAGGATGCCGAGTTTAGTTTGAATAAGTCGGGGTTTATGCTAATGATGCCAAGTTGTTTATGTCAAAGGGGGCAAGTTTTGGCAGATGAGCAATGTATTCGAGAAGGTGAGTGAGGGTCAATGAACACATTTCCTTGAAATTTACATTGGGTTGGCAATAACTTTGGTTTTCGAATAACGCTGCCGTGCCGTTTCCAATTTGATTGTTGAACTTTGATTATGCCACTCTTGATTTTATAATTTTGATCTTTTGTCGATAAAAGGCATGTTTCTGAACTCCAAACATTAGGAATGTGACATCAAGCGGACTCTAGTTGATGTCCCAACTTAAGACTCACCGCTTGAGATTTAGTATTCATGCTTACAGCTTGATTATGCTTGACTTTCGCAAGTAAACACGTTTTATAAGCTTGAGTTAGGCTTGATATATACATCATGCACTAGTTTGAACCCGACTGATGTTAGTTTGAGGTTATGTTCTCCTAAATCCTCTAAATTAAATGCTCAAACCCTGTTGGTCACTTGATAAATAAAATTATAGAGGCAATCCGTAGGTTTTAAGCGTGGAAATCCTATCACTAACTTTTCCGTCCTTTCTTGTTGTCTGATTTGCTAAAACCGACGATTCTCTTCCTTTCATGGGTTATGGGGTTACATCAGTTGTGTCTACGTAATCGATGTAATTAATTTGGGAAATTACGTGTGACTTGGACGGTATACCAAAACAAAACGTTGATGATAGGATTTCCACATACTCCGCAATTCGCATGACTTCACATCCTTACGTCAAAGGTAACATATGCCTACGTACTCCACAATTCCTTTTAAATGGATTTTCAAGCGTAGGGATTTTGTGTCACGGCTTTTAAGTTAAGTAATTATATCGTAGAATCATTTTTGACGACTTAAACTTTTGTCTCGACGAAGAAAAAAAATGTCGATATTCCTCCTTTCGATTTTTTTTTTTTTTTGGTTTGGCTAAAAGAATTTTGGTAGTTATTATGTTGACATATCGTTGCTCTTTGGTGATCCTTTTGAAGTGGATTCTTCACATATAATTCGACTTACATACCAGATAGGGTCTTAAGGAAGGATTGGAGATCTATAAATTATTGGCATATCAGGGTTCCCCGAAATAATAATGGATACATAATTATACGACTTTATCATACTGGTGCCAAACTTTTAAAATCATCCCCCCCAAAAAAAAACCCTAAATTCCCTATATTAGATTTTGTGGGATCATTCTAAAGGTTTAAACTTTAATTAGGAAGGCTAGAAAAATTTGAATTTAAGACTTCCTGCTTTGATACCATGTGAGATTTTGTGACACGACTAACAATTGTTCTAAATACTTAAGTTGTTAGATGAAGGCATGATTTAATATTTAATTATTTTATCGGTACTAACTAAGAGAAATTTGTAAGTAGGGAATAAATCTTGCCTATTTTATTTCTGTAGGCATTGGTGTATCATCCTCTCAAAGAAATAAATGTGCATTCTAAATTTACCGCCTTTAATTTAGAATATCACAATACGTCATAAAGAAAATATGCTTAGGATATGTTTTGGATCTATTTCTTAAAAATGATAATTAAATTACTAAAGCTAACCTATCATATGTATGCAATCGTATGATTATAAACACAAGGATTCAACCCGACAATAGTTCCCTTTGTCATGACATTCCTAATTATTAAAGCTAACCTATCATATGTATGCATGTGTTCTTCCCTTTATTTGTTTCCAGTCACGGACCAGCTTTACATCTTGATACTGATCTGAATTCACGTCGCCTACAGTATTAAAATTACATACATTAAGATATTAATGTATGTAATTTTAATACTGTAGGCGACGTGAATTCAGATCAGTATCAAGATGTAAAGCTGGTCCGTGACTGGAAACAAATAAAGGGAAGAACACATGCATACATATGATAGGTTAGCTTTAATAATTAGGAATGTCATGACAAAGGGAACTATTGTCGGGGTTGAATCCTTGTGTTTATAAATCATACGATTGCATACATATGATAGGTTAGCTTTAGTAATTTAATTATCATTTTTAAGAAATAGATCCAAAACATATCCTAAGCATATTTTCTTTATGACGTATTGTGATATTCTAAATTAAAGGCGGTAAATTTAGAATGCACATTTATTTCTTTGAGAGGATGATACACCAATGCCTACAGAAATAAAATAGGCAAGATTTATTCCCTACTTACAAATTTCTCTTAGTTAGTACCGATAAAATAATTAAATATTAAATCATGCCTTCATCTAACAACTTAAGTATTTAGAACAATTGTTAGTCGTGTCACAAAATCTCACATGGTATCAAAGCAGGAAGTCTTAAATTCAAATTTTTCTAGCCTTCCTAATTAAAGTTTAAACCTTTAGAATGATCCCACAAAATCTAATATAGGGGAATTTAGGGTTTTTTTTTGGGGGGGGATGATTTTAAAAGTTTGGCACCAGTATGATAAAGTCGTATAATTATGTATCCATTATTATTTCGGGGAACCCTGATATGCCAATAATTTATAGATCTCCAATCCTTCCTTAAGACCCTATCTGGTATGTAAGTCGAATTATATGTGAAGAATCCACTTCAAAAGGATCACCAAAGAGCAACGATATGTCAACATAATAACTACCAAAATTCTTTTAGCCAAACCAAAAAAAAAAAAAAATCGAAAGGAGGAATATCGACATTTTTTTTCTTCGTCGAGACAAAAGTTTAAGTCGTCAAAAAATGATTCTACGATATAATTACTTAACTTAAAAGCCGTGACACAAAAATCCCTACGCTTGAAAATCCATTTAAAAGGAATTGTGGAGTACGTAGGCATATGTTACCTTTGACGTAAGGATGTGAAGTCATGCGAATTGCGGAGTATGTGGAAATCCTATCATCAACGTTTTGTTTTGGTATACCGTCCAAGTCACACGTAATTTCCCAAATTAATTACATCGATTACGTAGACACAACTGATGTAACCCCATAACCCATGAAAGGAAGAGAATCGTCGGTTTTAGCAAATCAGACAACAAGAAAGGACGGAAAAGTTAGTGATAGGATTTCCACGCTTAAAACCTACGGATTGCCTCTATAATTTTATTTATCAAGTGACCAACAGGGTTTGAGCATTTAATTTAGAGGATTTAGGAGAACATAACCTCAAACTAACATCAGTCGGGTTCAAACTAGTGCATGATGTATATATCAAGCCTAACTCAAGCTTATAAAACGTGTTTACTTGCGAAAGTCAAGCATAATCAAGCTGTAAGCATGAATACTAAATCTCAAGCGGTGAGTCTTAAGTTGGGACATCAACTAGAGTCCGCTTGATGTCACATTCCTAATGTTTGGAGTTCAGAAACATGCCTTTTATCGACAAAAGATCAAAATTATAAAATCAAGAGTGGCATAATCAAAGTTCAACAATCAAATTGGAAACGGCACGGCAGCGTTATTCGAAAACCAAAGTTATTGCCAACCCAATGTAAATTTCAAGGAAATGTGTTCATTGACCCTCACTCACCTTCTCGAATACATTGCTCATCTGCCAAAACTTGCTTTGACATAAACAACTTGGCATCATTAGCATAAACCCCGACTTATTCAAACTAAACTCGGCATCCTATAATGTTGCAATCTCGGCACCTAACTACATTGACTCGTGGAGAACAAAATTAAAAGACTTGTCACAGGAGATATGCATGGACCACGGCTCCAACGTGATGGGGATACCTATGGGATGACGATAATACCCACTAAAAACCCTAACATGTGTCCAACAAATCTCGTCTAAAAAGAAATGTGTCTAGACTTTGGGATTAGGAAAACATTTATTGACTCGACGAGGCTAGGTCCCGCCGAAGAAAACGAAATTAATAAAAATGAAGAGCCGATAAGAGCACGAAGCTTTTGGGTCAAGTCTATTTTTATGAATAAGACCTAATTTGGCTGCATTCGGAACACTTGCAACTTTGCTCTTAGAATAACCGGTGAAACGACGATGGCATCTGAAAAATCTTCAAGAAACGACGAGATGACAAAGCGGGCGACATAGAGGGTACGCGATTGGTGTTGAGGTATACCAGCAGCCCGACAAAGATGGCACTTGACGGACGTTTTTTATTTCTTCAAGAAATCTGTTGTTGACTCATTGATGTTTTGGGGGTAAATAAGATTTGTGGAGTCAAGCATTAGTAAAATAAGTTTGTGGAGCGAATGGATTCTCAATATACATGATGATTTTAGGATTGGGATTTCTTAAACTTAGGTTTTCGTTTGTATTGCAAAATATGTAATATTATTGAAAAATATTCTGCGGTAATTTTTTTCAAGAAAAATGATAATATTTTCTTGTGTTTGATTAAGTTCTGAAAATGAATTGGAATGTATTTGTTGTTGTTAGGTAGAACATATTTTCCTAAATAGACATTCACTATTTGAGTGCTAGTAACTTGCATATGGGTAGCCAGAGAATCCAGTATGGGCACCAGGGTCTCAAGTTCGGATCCTTAACTAAGTAGCAAGAACAGGACTGATCTCAGGTCCATCAAAACAAAGCTCAAGAACTCGATGCCTGTGCTCAGTTCCCTAGCACCCCATCCCCGGTATATAGAGGCTGGGGCTAGGTCCCGAATGCCTGAGCTTAGGTCCATCGAGATTGGGCCCTAAACCAACACCTAGGATTGGGACCCCAACGCCTCGCTTGGGTCAATAACCGCAGCTAGGCCTCAAACCCGTTGCCTGGTCCCTTGCGCCCGGACTTGGCTATCCATTGAGGCCAGTCCTTTGTCCCTGGCATCGAGCCCAACGTAGATGGATGGAAGCGTGGGCGCAGGGTAGCTAGGTATGGGCATGGGAGCTCTAGGCCCGAGCACAAAAGTCAAGGAGCCGAGCATGGGCGCAGAAAAACCATGCCCATCCTCGATATTATCCGGCTCGGCATCCCTAGCCAGGCCTCGATAGATCTGGACGCAGTAGCCGAGGTCTAGATCTTGACCTTGATGGACTCGGGTTCATGAACGAGCGTTAGGGTCTCAAGCTCAAGCACAAAGTTTCTGGTCCAAGCATTGATACCTAGTCATGTTTTAGAAAATGATTTTCGACTCCTTTGAGAGGGAATCAAATATTTTGAATTCAAGCTTAATTTGGTAGAAAAACATTTTCCGTCGAATCATTTTACTAAGAAATCCTAACTCTGAAAATACAAAAAAAAAATATATTTTTTCTCTGAGACTTTTTTCACAACATAAACAGAGCCTATGCGTCAATTAATATCTCAACTTTATTCTATTCACAAGAAGACACACGACAAGAAAGTAATGTGGACAGCCTAGCCAGCATTCCGACATTACGTGGTTCAAACGTTGCCAAATACCCAAGATGGGATCCGATGAAATGAGCGCCCCCGTTTGTGAATTTCTTCAAACTAAAAGTAGGAGTTTCGCATATTTCTACAAGATATCTGTCGATTTTCTTTGCGACACATGGATGACGAGATATCTATCTACTCTTGCGAAAAAAAAAGAAAAAGAGAGAGATAGAAATCAGATGACTACAGAAAGGATCAGAGAGAACTTCCATAAAGAAAAGAAAATTGAAATATATGGAATTGGAAGATAATTTTGATGAAATCATCTCTAAATCTGTATAAACATAGAGAGCAAATGGAGAGAGAAAAACTATTTAAATCTCAGACAAATTATATACAATTAATTAAGATTTCAATAAATTGAAGAAAATATAATGAGCGGGGAATTTACATTCTTACTTTATGCTTTCACAATTTTCAATATATTATTTCTATGGAAAAACTCATATCGACCTCAACATTTAGAATAATATAACAAAATTAGTATTATATTCTTGCAATGGTCCAATACCTAAAAAATCCCAAAGTCCAGCTCAAATTCTAATTTACTCTAAACTTAAGAAAACCTCCAACTTTCACTCAAGTTTCGAATTTGCCATCACCAGAACGATTTTTTGGGTATTGAGAGAGATGGGTAAGCATTGGTGAAGATGTGGTAGAGCAAATCCATGTGAAGAAGGCAATAAACATTATAAGTTCGTGGATCTGTGCTGAAGTAGGTGATGGATAGTGAATACGGACGGTATTCATAAACAATGCTTAAAATCGCGTTAGGGACTAAGGTGAATTTATCGCCCGACGTGCAAACACCACATCGGGCGCGTCAGACGATGGTTAACATCGGAGCAAATTTGAGTGAAAGTTACAAATTAAAGCAGAATTAAAATTTGCCATCTTTAATTTCTATTCAGATGGACTGAGTATCTTTCAAGCGAAATCACAGGAAGATGCAACAATTTCTTTTTCCAAAAATCTTCAAGGAAAAATACACACCATTCCTTTTTTATTTTATCGAATTAATGGTTTTTCACTTGAAAAATTAAAATTGAAGTTCAAAGTTGGGAATTTTTTTTTTTTTTGAGTATTAAGCTTACGCGCGGAAGCGCGTTGCTGCCACGTGTGTATCACAGGACATGGGTGCGGTTGCGAAAGCGAAAATAGGAATAGGAAATTGTTTGGCCTTCCCGGTGGGCTCCACAAGACACCGCCATCTCATCGTCTCTCAAATTGACAGCCTGGCTGCTTTGTCTGTCCCCATATGCATCGTCCATTGTCTTTCGTTAGATGACATCCACGTTTCTATTACAAACAATGACGGCGTAATCAGACAATTACTCAAGATAATGATGTTTTGTCGCATGAATTTTCCTATGGATTGCAAGCCACGAATTATTTCAGAACCCAAAAAAGAAAAAAGAAAAAGAAAAAAAAACTGTGCTTTGATAGCTGCAAAGTTCAATTAATCTTTCTTTGACACTAATGATTCGCAACTGAATCGATCGTGTGATATTCATATAAAAGATAATTTACTATTGAAGTACAGTAATTTTGACGATAAAAGAAAAAGTTGCCTCATTTTCACCAAGCTGCAAGTTATGGTTATTTTACCATCTTATTATCCTTGATGTAGAAAATATGTACTCACACAGTTATAGCGTCTAACCAATAAAACACTTTTACTTTTTTTGAAACAAACTTGATTTTTTTTTATTTTCGACGTATTCTACTTCTCGAAAACATGTAAATATGCGAGGATTTTGGGATAGGGGAAAAAAAGGGAATAGTGTGTATTTTTTTTAGGAGATTTCTCGATTAAAAAAAAAGGAGAAGAAGAAAAAAAAAACTGTACAGGTGAAGAGATCTGATGACCAATTTTTAGCTATGTATTTTTGCTAACGTGAAGTCATATAGTAAATCTATGGTAGGTAACATGAGATCAAATGACAACAACATTTCTATAGGTAATATAAGACAAAAACGTGGGATAAAATTCAAATCACTCTTTAATCTCTCGACATCCCTCCTAATCTTTCCTTTTCTGTCTTTTTCCCTCGATTCAAACAAAATCGAATTCTCGAGATCCTTTCTCTTTCCTCCGGATCCCTCCCATGCACTGGCGTTCTAGTCGGCGTTTTCGTGCTCCGCGATTGATTGCAAGGGTGGATCGATGATGTGATCCTCTGAGAGGACCCAAAGCTTGCTCCGGCACACCAATCACATGGTTAATGCACACTTTCTTACTCGTTTTGTTTAGACACCGATCGATAAGATCATCCGAGCGCAGCCCCCGATTATTATAAGGACGTCTTTCCCACATCAACTGAACCAATGCTGCCAAGTTACGCTGAACCATAGATTAACTTCCTAACATTCATTTTAATGTCCTCGTTAGGTGGTTAGGTGGGGAAATGACGTTTCAAGACTTTTCCACACCTAGGATGGGAAGGAGATGACGGGAGTGGGGGTTAGCTCTCAGAAGGGAAATCATTTCTTTTAGGGCTAACAGCTCAAAAGGCACAACAAACCCATTTGATTTGGTCCAAAACATCTGGCCTTTTGCACAAGTTGTTGACGTAAAGTTTGTCGAGTGTCAATTGAACAGAAGAGATGCAACTGGCTAGACGTACTTGATGAGGAAACAAATATTAATCTCGCCAATCTTTCTCGCAAATCTCAGCTCGTGGGCGTGCGCTGTTCACGGACAGTGGCTCGGGGCCATCCCCCGTGAGGCCTCCGCGGCCAGAACTGACCAGTTTCAAGCAGGTCTCTCTGAGAATTGCGATTCAATTTGACCGATCTTGCTACTGCATGAGCCGAGCCGACCGGACCCGCTAGCCACCGAACCAACCCTGCCTCCATCAACGCCCAACCTCTCAGGGCAATTCCTAGACATAATGTTGGATTTAGATTGTTAGATTGTTTAGGTTCACAGGAGAAAAGATAGGGATAGAATAGTTTAGGGTTGTTTCTGTTTGTTCCTGATCGTGACACTAAAGAATAGCTCACTTAGACTTCGTCTGTTTCTTAAAAAGTGAATGATTTAGAGAATATTTTTTTAATAACGTTAGGGCTTATATCACTTATAAAAATAATGAACGAAAAATATTTTCATTACTTGTGGCAAAGTTTAGAAATAAATTGAATTTTATTTACTAATTAGTTTAAGCGATACAAGCAATCATTACAAAGTCTTAGATTCTAGTTGAACAGATGTAACAGGCCTCGTACCATGTGGACGTGGATAGTTAAATTACATCCTTTCCAATACCATATATACAAGTCTTATCTTTTACGTTTTGGGCTCATCCTAATCTCTCGCTGTTGCGGTATTCTTTTGGGAAATTTCCGTCAATCGTTATCTCGGTGAATTAAATGTACGAGATAGAAATTATTCATTTCAATCATTCTTTATGTGGTTTTTCCCATTCAAATCAATCCCTTTTTCGACATAATTCGTTAGTAAATATGTTGTATATTATGGAGGAATTTCCCTATCGAGATAGAAAAATCCCTTTTCCTGTGCATTAAAATCATCCCTTTTTGACATCATTGGCACATTTGTTTTAAGAAAATGCCATATTCTCAGCTCAATTATCAGAAGTTTGAAAAGAAGATAAAATACTCGATTAGTACAATCCTTTGGATTATTCTTCCTCCATAAAGTGCGGACAGAAATGCCGCACTTGGCGTCAAGGCTCACCAACTCAGACATCTCTATCGTGTTCTCCCCAAGAACCTTGTTACCAACCCTGCTACCTCTCTGTAAAGTTGTTTTACTGCATGAATCACGGGGCTTTTGCAGCAGCTTATATATTCATTGTTCTGGGAATGTGTGTCAAAGACTAGTTTTGGGAAAATTCTGGTGCACTTTTTTTTTTTTGTGGTTCTCGGTTCCAACAAATTGGGAATGGGGATCACTGGTGCGGTTTTCGGTGTTTGAGGGAAATTGGACTTGATCGGAAACCGATCACCCTTAATCAATACCTAGTCATGTTTTAGAAAATGATTTTCGGTTCTTTTAAAGGGAATCAAATAATTTGAATTCAACCTTTAGTCAATACCGATCACACCCATCCCCTCCCCCCCCCCCCCCCCCCACGGCCTCCGGCGGAAGCAGTCGGTGGCCAAAACCGACCTATTTCGGGTAGGTCTTTTTAAGAATTGTGATTCAATTTGACCGATCCTGCTACCGCATGAGCCGACCCGACCCATTAAGCTGTCGAACAACCTGCCTCCATCAACACCGAACCTCAACCTAGAGCGTATGCTTGAGCACTAAGGGCAATTCCCAGACATAATGTTGGATTTGGATTGATTGGTATTGTTTAGGTCATGGAGAGATAAGATACGGATAGAATGGTTCGGATTGTTTCTATTTGTTCCTGATCCTGACACTAAAGTATAGCTCATTTAAACTCTGTTTGTTTCGTGAAAAATGAATGATTTAGAAAATATTTTTTTTAATAACATCATGACTTATATCACTTATAAAAATAAATGAACGAAAAATATTTTTCATCACTTGTGGCAAATTTTAGAAATAAATTAAATTTTTATTGACTAATTAGTTTTAGCGATGCAAGCAATCAGTACGAAGTCTTAGGGTGCGCATGATAACACTTCGAGAAGTGAATTTCTGCTTCAGAAGTGTTTCTGGAGTAGAAATCTCGTTTGGTAAAAAAATTTACTAATGGAAAAAATTTCTACTTCTAAGTTGTTTTTTCCCCAAATTTGTGAAGTTAAAAAAAAAAAACTACTTTTCAATTCAAGAAGTACTTCTTGGACCAAATTTTTTTTTCAAAAAATATTTCTCGTCTCACCCTTTTTTTCGACCAACCCGCCTCCATCGACCTCTGTGGCCGCCTATCGCGGACCACCATCCACTGTCGCTCGTGACCATTACCACCCATCGCCCCCCGGTACCAACCGTCAACTACCATCGACCACCGCCCATCACTGACCTCCATCGGGCACCATCCGCACCCATCACCCAACCATTGTCCACTGACGACCACTACTACCCACTATTGACCTCCGCCCATCGCAGCCGACAACCATTGCCACCCACCGATCACCACCTTTGCTGACCACTGCCCATTATTGCCTGTGACCATCGCCAACCATCGATCACCGCTATTGTTGGTCGCTATCGACCACCACCAGCCGTAGCCGACCACCGCGGACCGCTATCGCCGTAGCCGACCACTACCTACCGCCCGACCTCCTCCGACTGCTGCTAATTGCTAACCACGACTGGTTGCCACCAACTGTCGTCTCTTGCTCCTAACCGTTGACCACCTCGTCACTTATCGCCTCAATCTACCATCGACCTCCACCAGCCATTGTCATCTCCGGCGGTCAGAGTAAAAAATAATTATTTTTATTTTAAAAAATAAATAATAGTTTTTAATAATAAAAATTATTTTTAAATGTTTAAAATGAAGTAGAAATTTTTTGGCCGCAGAAAATATTTTTTTTATAGAATATATTGTGTTAATAATATTTTTTAGAAGTAGAAATTTTCAACTCTTACTAAACGAATTTCTCTCATCAAAAATTAACTTCTGGAGCAAAAGTGGAAAAATCAATTTTTTACTTCTAGCCAGAAGTTGATTTCTGGAGTAGAAGTGTTGCCATGCGCACTTTTATATTCAAGTTGAATAGATGTAACGGGCCTTGTACCGTGTGGATATGGATATTATTAAGACCAAGGAGCTCGGGCCTTGACTAGAACACATATCCAAGCCGAATTCATTGAAAACCTATCCAAACTTAATGATGTATTCTACCTTGGGCCTGCCTGCCTTATAACATGTTTGTACTCCAAATTTCTCTGGCATTTGCTTAAATTAGTTAAGATTGCACGCAGGATATACCAACAAGAATTAACCCATTTCTTCTCGAGTAATTATAAATTACACTGCACAAGTGTTAAAAAAAAAAAGTCCTCCTTAAGAGTTCTTATCGATCATCGACTTGTTCTTTATCGAGAGAGGGGATAGTTAAATTGCATTCTTTTTCCGATAACCATATATACGAGTCTCATCTTTACGATTTTGAGCATCATCCTCATCTATCGTCGTCGTAGTATTTCTTTTGAGAAATTTCTGTCAATCGTTGTCTCGGCGAATTGAATGTACGTGGATAGAAATTATGCAGTTCGACCATTCTTTATGCGGTTTTTCCCATTCAAATCAATCCCTTTTTCGACATGATTCTTTCAGTAAATATGTGTACATATATAGGAGGAATTTCACTATTGAGAAATAAAAAAATCCAATTTGAATTGTGCAACTCCGCACTTGCAAGATCCAGTTCAATGGTTCTGTTTCCTGTGCATTAAAATCATCCCTTTTTGACATAATTGGCACATTTGTTTAAGAAATGCCATATTCTCAGCTCAATTATCAAAAGTTTGAAAAGAAGATAAAATACCCGATTTGTACAATCCTTTTGGATTATTCTTCCTCCATAAAGTGCGGAAGAGAAATGCTGCACTTGGCATCAAAACTCACCACCTCAGACATCTCTTTCAGACATCTCTTTCGTGTTCTAAATTGCCAAATCACGATCCAAATAATTGAGACATTGACACAGACTTCTTGGAAGCTCCAGAAGTTTTAGGAACATAGTACATGCGATATGCCCCAGATCCAATCCAGTCGTTTGACAGGTCGAGCATTGACGCATGTCATTACGCACAGTTACAAATCGGATGAAAAACGGGATTTTCCATCTTATATTCCCGTATCTTCTTTCCTCCATTTCCGCTCTGTGTATCGAATTTTTGCATTGATTTTTCTTTCCTAATCCAAGAAAAGTCATGTAACGCACTTAAAAAAAAAATCTTAAGGTCGCATGCCCATGTTGAGGTTGTGCTTACTTCACGTCCCTAGGCGTTCGGGAACCCAATTTCCCGCAGATAATCCACCAGGATAAGCCAAATGGAGTGCATAGTTCTATCCTCCCATGCAGTCCTGACTCCTGACAGAGACACGTTAGTCCTTATGGAAAAATGTCTGAACTTGATGTTTGTTATTACGTGAGATTAGTCATTCTTGAACGACGATTTAAGGGCCTTTTGCCCCTTCATGGCCCTAGAGGTCAATCTGATATGCTTGTCAAATCCTCTTCTTTTTTTCTGTCTTAATGAACAAGAGGGACGGACCGTAAACAATTCAAGTCTTATCCTGGCAATCCTGGAAACACCATATTGTCTCGTCTTCTTGGGTTTCTGCCTGTTTTTTACAAAGCCTGTACAGCTGGGGTTCAAACACTAACGATGAAAACGGTCGAGTTCTTGATACCTGCCCGGTCGCATCTCGCGTGTCCCGACCATCTGTCTGACTTGTGACGATGCCGGCCACTGGAGATTTTTGCGCTGTTTTTTTTTTTTTTTTGCGATATAAGCATCAAACTCGCACATTCGGATGGAGAAGAAAAGAGAATTCCTTAGACACGTCGCGCGAGAACAGTCAAGTCTCTCTCGGTGCATTTTAGCTTATGAATTTACATTCCAAAGAATCATTAGGCAATTGTTGCCATGTTAAGAGGGGATTGGATTCACATTCACTTGAACAATGCTGTTACCTGCTCTCTTGACAGTTCGTTTTCCTGTTGTCTGATTCAAAAGTTACTTTATTCAACCCTGTACAGAATCTGGAAACGGAAGATTGTTAGCCGGGAAATCAATGATCCGAAGCTTCTCTACGTGTCGCCCCGGAAAAGGGTAGGCTTTAGATGTCGAGAAAACAACTTATCCAGGCATCGGAAAAGCGTCTCTGCTTTGGTTTCGATACCTTTGATTTTTTTTCCTTTCCTTTCGAGAGCTCAAAATGGAATGGAACAGGGTTCTCTCCTAGCAAATTCGCAAGTTGGGGAGCCTGTGCATATGCGGCCACATCTAGTCTCAATCAGTGATTCGCTTCACAATCCGTTCAAGTTCTTTCTCTTTGGAGATGAAGTTGTAGTCACCGGGCTGACTCATTTGCTAGAAATGAAAATAATATGGAAACAAGAAAGTTTCAATTCTATTGCGCCTTTTTGACCGATAGTTTCCAAAAGATGCCTCATGTTTTCTTTCCTGTCATACGTGGATATCGAGATTTATAATCTGGAATTGACCTTTCTGCCTTCAAATGGGGTAATCGTGGAAAGCACTTTGATGCGAGTTCTCGGAAAAACACGTTGATCCAGGGACAACAACCATGATATTGTCCTGGATTTGCCTACCTCCAACAAAGGCACTTTGTTCCGTCGCAATGTTCTCAGGGAGCCGAGGTTTTAGGTGGTTTGCCATAACCTTGGAAATGGTCTTATATGCAAAGTTACACAAACTGATAGGGTGAAATTGTGATAGACTTTCTGGATTTGGAATTTTTGGCGACTACGATGGGTCGTTTTGTTGTTGTTATGTTTCCTTTTCTGTTCATTGTTCACCGCCTTCACGAAAAATTCCCTCTTAATCCTGCAACGAGTAAATTTCTTGCTTTGCGCAATTGCGGTCAGCTCGTGCTTTCATGTACTAAGTGAGAGAAATCAAATCAAGAAGGCCAATTTAAGCATCAGAAGGAACTGGTTGGTGTCGATTGAACAAGGCTTTGTCAATTTGAGGTTTCAAGTAACATCAGCAATTTTAGACTCATTGGTTTGGATAATTTTCTCTACTCAGTGTTTGCATCCATCATCAACTACCATGATTGCCAACATATAGTACAGAACAAAAGTGGTGTGGTCCAAGTGGTTTCCTTTTCTCCAAAATGGTTCTTTGGACATGTGTGGTGGAATCTCACCGCCTCGACCATAACCTGGTTTAGATCAGAAACAATACCTCCAGAAATTTTTTCGGCAACTCGGGACACCCACTAAGCAAGAGGAATTCTCATATGCTAAGGAAGGATCTATCATCTCCATTGGTAGAAAAATTTCGGGTATTTTATTTTGTATCGGCCTTTTTCCGAATCTAAATTGGTGCACTCTGTATCTATGATGGAGAGAATAATCATAGATTTGTCTCTATGAATATATGCCAGTGTTTCCTATTAAATTAGGTAGACAGAGATGCCCACGGCAGAACTTTTCTAAAATTCATATGCCCAAATAACAAAGTCATTGGAATCATGTATTGTAGCTCAAAGACTCCCTCTGGTCCACACAGATGGGTTGTTTTTCTGCAGTTTAGGCCTTTACCAGATGATAAAATTTTCAAGAATCTGCAGTAAATCTGTCCATAGTCCTTGCTAATTTGCACAGTGTGTAGAATTGTGGATTCCAATCTCAACATAATGTCCAAACCAAACAAGACCAGATCACTTTGATTGTCTTATTAGAACGATTTGTTGTATCCTATGCATCTCGCGCTTTGTTTACATCAATAGAGCATTGTTCCTTGAAATCCATTTTAGGAATAAACAAAAGGTTATAAAATCCATTTTACCCACCTATCGGTGGCTCAGTTGGTGGGTGGGCTTGGGACTGTGCGTTCACAAGCGCTAGGTCTTAGGTTCAAACCCCCTGCTGGACATCGGTGATTTAAGTGGAGGGTCGTGACAGTGGGTTGCTGCGCTAGCCCCCCCGAGAACTAGTTGTGCTTCACCGTTGGTTTGAGCGCAAGCTCGTCGGCCGGCGCGACACCTCGATTATCAAAAAAAAAAAAGTTATGGAATAATCTATATTTTGATGCTTATCTTGTAGCTGAAGCCTCCAGCAATATAAAGAAGGGATCCAGGCTTGGCATTTGAATTCCACACGATCTCCCTATCCTCTCTTTGAAACCCATTCTGTTCCAATATTTAGTGACAATATCACTTCGGCATGAGAGCTGATGCAGTCTGTTATGTTCTCGATTGAACAGAAATCTATCCACTTCCTGTTCGTGTTTGTGGTAGGATGTACACTCAGAAGATATACCATGAGCCAATTAGGCCGAACCATGAACTGACTAGCGGGGACAACTTCGAGCTCAGCAATCGTCACTCTCAAGTACTCAGTGCGCTGCAGGCTTGCAATGCTGGAATCTCTGCCCAGCCACCAGCCATGGGCTTATGCTTGCGGTCTGAGAACCTTGGACCTGCTAAATCATCGAGTACTACAATGTTGAGCTGTTTCGAATCACCGGCTTCAGCTTTCTATGCAACCGAGCACTGCATGGGATTTCAGCAGTGTGGATGCGATGTTAGCCCTTCATCTGATTGCTCACCACCTTCCAAAGCATATGATACCGAATTCCCTCTGTACCGATCTTCCAGGGAGAGTTTCACAATCAATTTCAGAGATAACTCAGACCCCCCTATCGAGTCGAAAGAGCAGGCTATTGCAAAGTCTCCTCGCAACAATGAGTGTAATAGAGCTGCTGATAAATGCTATGGATTCCAATACAATTAA